>JAUTBQ010136407.1:0-15103 GCA_032361185.1 Lepetodrilus ovalis | reverse complement strand
AATTAATATAATAAGAAAACCAGATTGGCAAATTCTTAGTACATGTACTTACAAACTTCGTAGGACTTACGAAGTTTCGAGAATACAGGTCCAGGTGTCAAAGTTTATCTTGGTTACATTCCCTGAGGGAGACATTGGGGGTCAGGGTGTCAGCAGCATCTGCAGGAAATTAGTAGTGTCGTGGATTAGGACTACCCAGACATCGTTATAAAAGTCAATGATACGTTACCTCTATGAACTAGTCAAAAAGAATTTTAGCAGCATTTCTAATGTAATAATATTAATGATAATAATAATAAAGATTTGTATTTTGCAGTAAAAACAGGTTTTCAACATACTCGACATGATGTTGCATTGAAAGATTGGACAGTTTTTAAGGCAGTTACACTTCTGACAGATATCGTTCTTGGTCTGTCAGTACCAGCTCGTGCTCGCAGGTTTACTGCAACATTCAGCGCTACGGATGTTGCAGGTTTCCTCCTGCCCTAAACTGACAAGTGATATTAGTGAAAACCCAATTTAAAAAAATAAAATTAAAATTAAAATACCAGGTACCAAAACAATGCAAAATAATTTGTCTATTGTTTTCTGCAAAGATTATTTCTGTGGTTGGTTGCAAACTTGATGCGTAATCAATATTAAAGTGCACATTTATATAGTACTACATTACTAGTACTCGAGGTAATGGAGCGACATGCCTACATTGTTTAGTCTCAACTCTTTGGGGAGTATATCCAAGTGCACAGAATATCCATTGTCAAAATGGCAACTATGTGGTGTCAACATAGAAAAGAAAGAAAACAAAAATGGTCCGTGCATATTTTATGACTTTATTTACAAATAATTGTTTCAAGGTACCGTACATTAAATGTTTGTGGAGACTACTGGACACAGGTCAACAAACAGCAATGTTGACATCAACTTTATTATATTGTTCAACATAGACATAGCATTAGTACCTCAAACTGAAATTCTATGTCGGTAATAGACCTAGTTGGTAGGTTCACTTGAAAGCTATATGAAATTTGATTCTGGTTCTTCTAGCAGATGCGAATGATGAGAATGATGATGATAATAAGATATGACAGAATATTTTATAAAAAATATGAATTGATATTATTTACCCTCAAAGTCTTTGCGTTGCCCCGTAGTGCAAAAATTGCACAAAGATAATAATCTGATGTGCGAAGCCCTTTGTACCATACACAATTTTTACCAACATTGTCAAGGAAAGATATTATTTGAGACATATTTGGCATGAAACTAATGTTAGCACTGGTTCCATGCACACTGTACACTATTTCTGAATGGCTTGATGTAGCAAGATCATCAGTTCAATGAACACAATCACAATGGTTGTAGAAATCATCAACCATGCTGCATAATATAGCGACACAACTTTGGCATAGTCAAAGTAGGCAGTATTGAATTAAATGAACTACAAAGTAATTTGAAATAAAAATGGGATAAAACACAATATAAAACATTGACAGGAGCAAGAAGTTTGATTGGAAGTTTGATAATACCCTGTAAAATCATAAAACATTTTGGATAGTACATACTTGTCTGGCGACGGCTACAATGGGAATTGTAAACAAACTTGCGGAACACATGACAATGTGTATATATATTCAAAAGTTTGCCATATGACACTATGGGTATTTCATTGAGGTTCAATTTCATATCAAATAATAATGTTTTACATAGACCAATTATAAATATAATTTTAGCAATATTCTTTATAAACAACAAAATATTTCTTGACAATGGTTTGCCCACGTATGCAAGTTGTAACTGTTAGGTTAAGTATGACTTTATCACCTGATCAATGATAATGAAATACTGAATATACAGAATTCCCGGCCAGGCAATAATTGTGATCATAAAAGCATACAAATGTAGTATTCTTTGGCTCTTCAGTATGAGATTTCTACCTCTCGCAATGCACAATGTTAACCCCCTCAGTGCTCAACAGCAGTGATTGTCATCAAACTAACAGGGAGAGGGTTAATAAACAATATCTTGCACACAACATACACAGGTTACACGCTTAAGCTCATCTTAGACGAAATATATACAACCACCACCATAAGGGTGAGTGGTGCAGACAGCATTCCATACAACCACTACAACGGTAAAGGACTGTGGTACATAAAACATTCCATACAACCACCAGCGTAAGGGAGAGTGGTGCAGACAGCATTCCATACAACCACCAGCGTAAGGGAGAGTGGTGCAGACAGCATTCCATACAACCACCACCGTAAGGGAGAGTGGTGCAGACAGCATTCCATACAACCACCAGCGTAAGGGTGAGTGGTGCAGACAGCATACCATACAACCACCAGCGTAAGGGTGAGTGGTGCAGACAGCATTCCATACAACCACCAGCGTAAGGGAGAGTGGTGCAGACAGCATTCCATACAACCACCAGCGTAAGGGACAGTGGTGCAGACAGCATTCCATACAACCACCAGCGTAAGGGTGAGTGGTGCAGACAGCATTCCATACAACCACCACCGTAAGGGACAGCATTCCATTACTCATTCACACATTCAAACACTGTACTGATGAAGATATTTCTGTACAAGTATCATGAGATTACTACCCTAACATTGTATGGACATTTTATAGCCCTAAAGGATTCTTGGGGTCCTTCATATAGGCTACAGTAGGAATGTCCATTAAATAAATAACTATGGAGAATACTACTCTGTATGGTCGCTATTTGAACATTTTATGTACCTAAAGGACTTAATAATTATGGGTTGCAACAGGACGAAGTCACTTTAATATGGAATATTCGGGAAGTCTGTTGTCTAGACTGCAGAGCTGGCAGTGATGAGCCTACAATATTTGCATGCCTCTGGACATTGTGATATGTTCAAGTATCATCTTTGGTAGATTGTATATTTATATATATAAAAAAAGGTAAAATCTTCTTGGCCCCTAAATGTCTGTTCAGCGTTGTGGAATCGAACGTCTGTATAGATGCAGCATGGCACCAATACTGAATATCTTTAAAGTTGTTGAGTTAAAACGGCTCTTGCTTGCAACGTAAGTACATGAATTCTAGCAGTTTTACAAGTTATTGAGCATCGATGTTGCAAAGGATGTCATGTTCTCGCTTGCTCTTGATCAATCTTTTTAAGGCGACAATTCAAATCGACTCGACATCACAGAAGTTCAGCACTTGGACTCGGGGAGATCCACAAGTCCGTTACGCAGCAAGGAATGCTGTTCGGAGGAGGTAGACTTGCTGCTGTAGGCGATGGCTGTTGGCGTGTAAATGGGCGAGCGAGAGACGTCGACATCTGTTGGAGGACCTTCCAGAGAAGCTAAGTACGCCTCTCGGTGTCGCTCGACGGCTGGGCCGAAGTCGCTAGCTGGCTTCAGCAATTTCTTTACTCTCTGTTGGCAGATTGAAATAATAACATAGGATTAGATCATGCAAGGTTATTAGATTTAGATCCTGAAATATTATTAAATTTAACTCGCCTTTATTGATTTGGCCTCTCAAAATTCCGCAGTTGTGAAGGGTTGACCCATTTATGACCTAAACATTTGCCATAGCTTACCATTCAACTAGTTTAATTATCTGAGCATGTCAAAGATTTTATGCAACTAGACTCAGTTCTGAGAAATCCTTGTGAACCTACCTCCATGAAAGTTCCGTCGGCCTGGTAGATCTGTATCACCATCATCACTGGAATCGGGACGAGAGATATCAGCCCTAGCCCCCAGCCGAACACGATGGCCCATGTCGGGTACTCGTAGCTGCCGTATGTGACCGGACTCAGCTGGGTGACACTGAACAGCCAGATGAACTGAAAATACCAACACACGACAATACATTACAGCAGCCAGATGAACTGAAAATACCAACACACGACAATACATTACAGCAGCCAGATGAAATGAAAATACCAACAGACGACAATACATTACGGCAATATCGAGAACAAAAATTAAGGAACTTTGGCGAGATATCTTGAACTGAGGGATTAATTAGAGATACGAGTGATTACGGAAAATATGTCCCGAGTGAAATTAATGTTCAGAGTTCCGAGCTTTAGCGAGGAACTTTGAACATTAATTTCACGAAGATACAGTTGACCCCCGTTTATCTGGACAGTTGCATTCCCGGTAAAATTGTGCGAATAACTGAATTTCAGGATGTCTGAGTCATTTAATATAGGAAAACTGATATATGGTTCCTAGTAAAAATCATGCGGATAGTGAGGGGACTGGTTATCTGAAGTTCAGATGAGCGGGGATCCATTGTACATGTACATAGCAATGCAGGAAATTTGGAAAAAATAAGTGTGAATTAGGCAATCATGGTGTCAAATAATATTTTACATCTATAAGAATGTTTGTTTAGGCCTTATCTAAATGAAATATTTTTTGGGCCATTTATATATGTGACATTTATTGGTGAATGATTGAAGTGCTAAAGGTAAGTTTGAACACTGGTATGTACTCACCACAATGGTGGTAGGGGTGATGTAGCACCAGCAGATCTTCCACCACCTGCCAGGCTGGTAGCCAATCATCAGCTCGATGTCCTTCATGAACCGGTCAACACCTGTGACATAAAGTCCAGATAATTATTCTCCATCCTCTAGTCAGTGAATGTCACTGGAATTTCCACTCAAATGCAACATCAGAAACGTTTTGAATAATTCTAGATAACTTGAAACCATTTTGATACACATTGCTGGTTAGTAATATTTTTCAGAAATGTTTCTGTAATTAATCATATCAATACTACAATTATTAACATTGAATAAAGTTTTTTTGCAATACAACAAACAAAGGCCAAGGAATACAAAACAAGTGAAGAACAAACAAGTCTGGCAGTGGGGGAGAAAAATAGGGAGGGAGACAGACAGACAGACAGACAGAGAGAGAGGGGGGAAAGGGAGAGAACAGAGAGAGCGGAGAGAGAGAGAGGGAAAGAGAGAGGGGAGAGGGGGAGGCAATGGGAGAGAGGGAGCAAGAGAGGGAGAGAGAGAGAGAGGGGGGAAAGGGAAAGGAGGGAGAGAGGAGGGAATGAGAGAAGGAAGGGAAGGAGGCAGAGAGATAGATAGAGAGATAGAGCGAGGAGGGAGGGGGACAGAGGAAGAGAGAGGGGAGAGAGCGAGAGAGGGGAGAGAGAGAGAGGAGGAGTTAGCGGCTCACCGTACACCCAGGAGATGACGAGAGAGAGGGAAAGGAGGGAGAGAGAATAGGGAATGAGAGAAGGGAGGGAAGGAGACAGAGAGATAGATAGACATATAGAGAGAGAGAGGGGAGGGAGAGGAAGAAAGGGAGAGGGAGAGAGAAAGACAGAGAGAGAGAGAGAGAGAGAGCAAGGGGGAGAGAGTGAGGGGGAGAGCAAGGGAGAGAGAGAGAGGAGGGAGAGAGAGAGGAAGAGAGCGAGGTGGAAGAGAGAGGGGAGGGAGAGAGAGAAGGAGGTAACAACTCACCGTACACCCAGGAGATGACGACACACTCGGTCAGAGACAGCAGCATAAGGGAGAATGTGGCACAGTACCAGTCCATGATCTGCAGGATGTAGATACCGCCCTGGAGAACAACAAACACAGCACCATTAGGGTATAACTCTCACTGTACGTTCTCTGCCCAACCCTTCTCCCCAAATGTCTCAGCTAGGGAAGGTTCTTCATAACCATAATTCATGAAATTTCAGTTGTTAAAAATATATAAAAAAAATTGAATACAAAATAATAGTGCCATTTCTTTTGGCAAGTCTTGGTGTGTGCCATTTAAGGTACTTCTGGTGGCTGAACTGTTTTATTTGACAAACTACCAGGCTAATTTCTATCTGAAGTATGCCATATGATATCTGGCTATAGACAGAAACCATGTGGAACTGAGCTAGGTTTTGCCGAGTTGGTTCGTTTTCACTCCTGCCACCATGTGACATGTACAGAGATCTTCCAAAGCAGTTAGTCACTTTCTGACAAATTGAGCAGCCCTAGTAACGAAACATCTTGCAAGATTGTGTCAAGGGGGGTAACTTCAAAATAATATAAAGGGAGATAATAATGTGCGTCTCTAATGAACACATACCAGTCAATACATAACAGAAAATATTTTATTGTTTTTCATAATGTTCATTGATTACATACACAAAGAAAACATGGAATACATGTTAAACTTTTTTTTTGGGTAAAATAATATCAAATGAGATCTTCAAAATTGTGTCAAGGGAGATAATAATGCGTTTCTGCGGTAAATATAAGTGGGATAAATACAAAGAGTATAAATCAGTGTATTTTGTTCAGAAACCCCAGGGTCTCGTTTCTCAAAGCTATCATGTCTACTACACTCTAGTTGCAATATCTATAAATGGGGATTGGGCACTTACAAGAGCAGAATGGTCTCGTAGTGAATACGAGAGCTTAGACAAACATTATACCCTGGTCCCATTAACGGCATTGTCCAGGAACAGAGGTGTAGCATAAGACAAGAGTCATCGCATTGATGGAAAGTTGCTTTTTTTTAAATCTTCAAAACTTAAAATGCAATGACTTTAAATTTAAAAATAAAATAAAATTAATTAAAAAATAAAATTCTTTCTCAAAGCATACAGCTGTGATTGGCTGTTATATTTACCTGAGTGATGCAAGGGATGCCCAGCAAGAACTCCACAAAGCACATGAAGGCCGTGAACAGGACTTTCCTATTCTTCAACAAGTGCGGGAACTCGTCAATGAACGCACTCGTCATCGTCTCAAACATTCCAAACTAAACAGATAAAGAGAAAAACAACAGGTCAGAAATGGCATCACCATCCATGTATACTCTGCAACAAATTAATTCTATCGTGTAACATAACACACAGCGCTTGACTAACCAGCAGGAACCTCACAAACATGTGTAATTGTAATTTTGTAGTTTCATATTTTTCTGTGGAACTAATAGAAACGGTAAGGGTGTATGTCAAAGTCTGAAAGTTCATTTTCTTAAATATTAATTCCAAAGAATTAAGAAAACAAATGAAATTTGTAAATACCTGCTAGTTAGTTTGATGCAATTGTAGACAAAATATGTAATTGCCACTTAGCAAGCCTTTTATGAAATTTGCAAGGAAGAAATATGATATTCATATTAAAAATCTCGGAATTCAAATCAAAGACAACTCCCAGGTCTGCCTGCCATCAGTGGCAGTTAGCCCAGGCTGATGCGGATATGCCAAGGGAGATAATTTCACACCAATATTTTACACCATTGAGGTTCAATGGAATTGGAACCTTCAATTTTAAAACATTTTCTAGACACGCAAATGTAAAAGAAGTACAATTATTATCCCTTAAAATTTATGACAATGCATTTTGATGATATGTTTTCTTTAGAGATTAATTTCCAGTCTTGAATTTTGTCTACAAGCATATTTTCATATGGTGACAAAAACTTTCATTAACTACAGAGCTAAAACATTAATATTAAATTAAAGAATAATTTCCATTATAAATATGCATAAGTTATTTTAGAAAGAGGGAGAATTCTACTAAGTTTTTGTCAACATTTCTGAATTCATAACCACAAATAGAAGTATACTGATATTGGGTTGTCAAAACTCACATCTTCCAAGACAGTTATTGATGGACAACAACTATTATTACTGTAAAATAGTCCTAAAATTTAACAACTATTGTAACATGATTCTTGAAGAAATAAATTGTTCATATCAAGTGACATGTCTTTTGAAGCTTCAGAGTTTTGACGAGTGAAATATAAATGTCAGGCATAATTGACAGTATCACAAACTTGGTGAAAGTACAGGAATATAAGCGTTAGCAGAATAGGCCACAGAATAATATGGTTAAATAAAATGTCAGTTATAAGCTAACAAATTTGAAAGAATAACTTTTACAATAAAAACTTCTTTTTTTTAAGATTGAAATTTATGGTTTCTCAAAATGTGCACTAAAATCTACAAGCAAATTTAAAACAGATTGAAAAATGGGAAATTTAAATATTAAAAATGGACATATTAGTCTGTGTACCACTGCACAAGTTTTAAAATCCTCATACTGAAAAACCTAGCACATTGCTGGATGGGCTCTCGTTGTATCTTCATCCTGAGCCACAACAGACCAGTGCAACCCTTGAGAAAGTGAAATCAGAGGCATTTAGATATAATATGCAGGTTAAGTAATACTAAGTAAATAAACTAAATAAAGCTGGACAAAATATGTCACCTTGTCACAATACAACGAAAGGCTGGTACGTTTAAATAAATATGGGAATTTTAGGAGGCAGTTTCAACTACCCATGCATAAATACTAAATAATGTTGAATTATATCTATAAAAATACAATCTATCATTTAATAACATACAATCACAGATGTTGATGACATTTTGGACTAAATTTTACTGATAAAGTGAACATTATATGTTATATGTTAGTATATCTCAAAAAATATTTTCACTGATCATGCAGAGACAATTTCCATGGTACCTTTTGAGAGGAAAATTTATTTTGTATGCAGCGTATGTATGTTATGAGCAACTTCAACATTACCTGAATACTGAACTATACTAACATCCTCAAATGTTTTACAGAAAGGGAGATAACTGAATCACTGAACGAGGAAATGCCTGGTCATCTTTTTCAAATAAATATTGATAATTTATTCACATACAATTACTCATAGTTCAATATATATCCTGTGCAATAATGCAATGGAATATGAAACTATTTGTAACTGATAGAACATATCACAGAACTGGCCCTGAGATTCCGAAACTTCCTCGAGTATGATTTCATGCTCAATTTGGAAGTTTTGTTCATAAATCCTCATGTAAAATTTGAGCTTGAGCATGAAATCATACTCAGAAAGTTTCGTAATCTCGTTGCTCAGTTGAAAAATTATCAAATGTATAAAATAGCTTTATAGAAATATTTATTTGGTCACTATATTGGGATATTTATTTGATCGGAATAGGTCAAACAACTGTGGTTGTATGTGTTTAAATTGTATACAATGTACTCCAAAAAGTGATATTGCCATGTTAACCTTAATTTTGTACTCAGCCCCTAATTGTAATCAACATTTGCATAAATCTATAGATACAATTTATATCTCTCATTGTGCATCTGTTCACAAAATTGTTCCATTTTTCTTCTTCTATGATTACATGGTTGTAATGCCATGATAAAAATGCCGAAAGTATACGATTTTGTGATCATATACACAAGATGTTCACATTGTCATGATAGTTGGAATTACATGTTTCTCAAAGTTTCTAAACAATAACCAGTAAGAAATAAATATATTAAATAGCACAGGTTTGATCTAACTTTCAATCAATAAACACAATAACCTTAATATTTTTAGAAGACAAGAAATTGCAACCATTATCAAATGATTTGTTGAAGATCAATTAGAGATTTTACTCCACTTCCCACAGTATTTCAGTGCTATTGTGGTGATGTGTTAAAGTTATTAACCACAGCAACTTTGTGTTATGGTAATTTACACCTTTTAAACAATTGCTGGTGTTGATAAACCTTGGTTGATGACTGGACGTGTCATGTACGTACAGGCTGTATCCCAATATTTCCCCCGCACGTTGAAGGAGGCGAGACATCAACGCCCAAAACAGGACACTTTAGGTTCGTATTCCGATATGATACTGATTGATCCTACCAAACATTTTCTTTTGTTATTAAATAAGAGAAGACTGGATTAAATATTGAATTTGATCATTAAAACCAATTTCAAAACAATATTTGCCAAAAGTCAACATTTTCATAGAAAAATGAGAAAAGTATTTTTTATTTAGTGGTATCACTTACTATAGATCGCTCAGAGTGAGCTGCCCTTTGTTTGACTCGATACCAGAAGGCGACACTTCGGTGGACTGACATACGTAACACTAACACACCCGCTAGCAACAGTACTGCACACTCACACATGTGTCAATCTGTCCTTCATTCATGCTCACATACACACCCTCCTAAACCATGCATTGCACACACATCTGAAATCAAAGCCCCATTAAGACATGTTATATTTGGTTGCCCCTAAAACCAAAATCCATGTTCTGACTTTAAACTGAAATATATTATTATATATCAAATATAGAAATAACAAAAACTTAATTTGGAGGAAAATCTAAAAGATTACCATGTGGACTACCATTCTTTCAACAGTTAACTTTAAATATTCTTATCGCATTGGAAGTAAATTAGATTTACTATCAAAAGTAAAAAGTGAATGTAGATTTTCTTTTGTGAAAAAGGAAAAGAACATTTATGAGAAGTGAAAGTTTTCATTAATACACTTCATTTGGTCTAAGGGGCAAATTTGCAATGGCAACACCCTGTTTTCATCAGTATTTTCTGAACTATGTCCAGACTGAAACAATTATACATTTATTTTTAACCCATTAATTACTTTAAGGACGATGAAAACCACTTTCCCAAATTTGAAAAGGTCCCAAACCAGAGGACCCAATTCTTTTTGTGGAAATATATCATAAACCCAGCAAACATGAGCAATTTCAGTATAATACCTTCAGTTACAATAAAAGTTAATAAATAGTTCATCTATTAGTGTTATAAACTATGAAAATTTACTTTGAGGGAAGGTGCATGAAGGAATATGTATATGGATTTATGTAATTGGTGTCAATAGAAATATTTACTTCTTGTGTAGTGTCCATGCTAACTCAAGATGACAATCGCACAACTTGGTTCAGGCTCACAAAATTTTCCATATACCAAGAAAATATAGTCAGGTTTTGACAGTATCATTACTCATGTAGATCAAGTCTAAAATTTCTATCTGCTCTTGCTTATCATGCATATTTCTCATATCATTATAACCAATAATACTTCTTTCAAAATGTTTGTCTCGGTGATTGCGTAACAAATTCTTGAAATACTGCATGAGCAATCAAAATGTTAATAGTATTTGGGATTGAATAATGAATTCATAATACAGCTATATATTTTAGAATACTTTACAAATGATTACTATTATTGTTACAAGTGGAATTTATGAGAAAAAGAATTTGAAATGATTGTCCTTCAGTTAGGCTGTTTTATGAATTAACCCTCTCCATGCTGAAGGCAACTGGATATGCCCTAAAGAGCTGTGTCTGTGCCCAATCCAGCAGTGAGAGGGTTAATTAATATCTTCGGAATATATAAACAAATAACTGCTATGTTATATTAAATTGCTATGCTCGGCTGTTGTTATTGATTAACATATTGCATAGCTAAAAGCAGATAACACCTAGGACAGAAAAGTAATATAGCAGATATATTATTAAATACCATCAAATCCCTGACTGTATTTTCCTAACAGCCAATGACATAACAACTTCCTTCTTATGCGACATGAAAATCCATCACATAAAAGTCATCATAGTCAAACATTACAACAATCCAGTGCCGTCTTCAGTAATGTATATGGATTTGCAGGAACCAAATTCAACTTGCCATATTAAGCTTATGAACGTTAATCCTGTAATTTAATAAGCTCATGTCTGCTCGCAGAACTGATGAAAGTAGGCTGTTAAACTAAACACGAGGTGTGCGTTGGGAAGGTGTGGTTAAGAAAGTAGTACCTGGCTATCGAGACCGATGGTAAACAACATGAGGAAGAAGAGCACGGCCCACACTGGAGAGATCGGTAGCTTGGCAACGGCCTCGGGATAGGCAACAAATGTCAAACCAGGACCTGAAAGTATCAAAATTAAATAAATAAAATAGAAATAAATAAATGAGAATTAAATAAAATAAAGTTAACTTTCAATTTAACTTTACTCTTGCTGGATAAGTATAGGGCATCAATGATTGACTTCAGCATGATGAAGGTTAATATTTAAAAGGTAAACACTATGCCTTTTGACTTTTACTAACTACTGTAATCATGCATACAAGATTGTGCGTGCATGCACGCCAAAAACATTCAAACTGGATAATATGTAAATATATTAGATATTGAAATCATGCAGTCACAAACCTTGTGTTACGACATTTGCGATGTCGACACCAGTTTCCTTGGCCATGAATCCAAGCACAGAAAAGATGACCAACCCAGCAAACACACTGGTCCCACAGTTGATGAGTGGCACGATCATAGCATCCCTGTAAACACACACACACACATCATGGTTAGAAATAACAGTAATAACAGTAATAATATGTAATAAAATAGGACTTTCACATGTAACTAATTGTTGTTGTAAATTTGGGGTTTAAAGCCACTTTAAATTAATATTCAAATCAGGGATATTTATGCAGAAAAGGTACAATATATCAACTGTTGTTATGGTGAGACAAACTATCCATGGTTGGGGCATATGAGCCACGGGCAAGCAAGTGAAGTATGTATCGGTATACAGATTTTGATATGGAATCCATCATCTCCAGATGGAAATGAAACATGTTAAGCCACTATTTAACCCTCTGCCTGCTGGATTAGGCACATACACTGCTGTTTATGGCATATCCGGTTGCCTTCAGCAGGGAGGGTTTTAATACAACATTTACTGGTAAGTTATATTAATATAACAAGAACATAAAAATCAGCAAGTCACATTAATAGTGATTTTCAGAGTGCTTCACTTTCGAAGCATTTTTCAAAATCATGATGATGTAAGATTTGTATATAATTGGAATAGATCCAATTGTTTAAGTTGGTCACCCAGGGGCATTGGATGTACATATACTTTAAAGGAGCCAGTATCTATAAACAAATTTACTTGTTTTGGAAACATTATTTGGGAAAGTGGGTGAGGGTAAGAGCTAGGCCATGTCCTCTTCAACTCGTTATGCTTTGCTATCCTACACAACTTGGCGATATCAGTGCCAGGAACAGCTGTGACAATGACCCAGGACGCTGACTGACCTGTAACAGTTGTTGTTAAACTTGTTGTAGCTGGACATGGTGACCAGGCCGCCCCACGCCATGCCCACAGAGTAGAAGATCTGGACAGCAGCGTCGCCCCACACCTGTCGATGACAATGTTTATACAGGTAAATAACACAGGTACATATGTCGCCCCACACCTGTCGATGACAATGTTTATACAGGTAAATAACACAGGTAAATGCAGGAATTAAATAGGGCTTATTTATTAATTACTTTTTTTACTTGAGGTTTAGAGACTCATACCTGTCAGAGTTTAGGGTAGGACCTACAACCCTGATTGTTGCAGACAACCTATGAGCACTAGCTTATACTGAGTGATGGTGATAGACTAAGGATGATAACTGCACTGTGTTGAAAGTGTATTGTATCAGGATTGCATCAGAAATGTAACTTTCATGAACATTGACGACAGGCTACGGAGATGGGCTTAATACTCAGGTACAGTAAGTCTCATATGGGTCATTTCCAGTGACACCTAATTTGGAGATACAGCATTTAGATACATACTACATGTACTACGCAATGTATTGTTTGATGCAAATTGATACGGGGTAGTTTGAAAATGGAACTGCATTGATAAAATTATTGCATTGAATGCAAACCATGAAAATATCTGTAGACTATGTCTTGTGAAAATTAAGTGTGGTTACTAGCGACAGTTGTTTAGCACATTTAGATGTTTCACCAGTTTATTATCACTGGAATTGGAATGAATCTTGTGCTATCTCGTGCCAACTTATGGTCCCTATTATAATGATAGATAAAGGGTGAGATTGTTCAAGCTTAGGTTACCTTGAATGTGGTGAGTTTTTGCCATTCTGGAATTAGGTAGAATCTGATGCCATCCATAGCTCCGGGCAGAGTTACTCCCCTTACCAGGAGAATCACCAACACCAAGTAGGGGAAGGTGGCTGTAACATACACTACCTGAAACAGCGAGAAAGAATTGCAATTAAGACAATAGACTGACAACCTGAAACATTGCAAATTTGTTTTTACAATAAACATTACAATGCAACACTCTAACCATTACGAAATAATTCATAAGGTGTGCGTACCATACTACCCAACCAGAAACATTAGGATAACTACAAACTGATTAATAAATAATATACACAACCAGAACCATTATGAAATACATTACAATATAACCTGAACCTCTTGAAACAAAAGCACTAAACACATTAAGAAATAACCATTACTTAAAATGATATACAATGTGAATATTTTTAGAAAACAATGACAAGTATTTATCATTGTGATGATCATCTATTATGATTATCCACAAATACACACCAGGGCTCTCGACTAAGGTATGCCCGACGTACAGGGGCAAATGAAATTGCACTGCGGGCAACCTATTTTTTTAACATATAGATGCTATGGTGCCTTTACACCTTGCCCTGACTAGCCCTGTGGGAAAGTAACTCTAAATGTTAGTCTGGAGCCCTGCACACTACCGGTATATCCATTTTACCTCCATTCCCATCTCTACATACAATGGACGTCAAACAATTAAAGCTCACCTTCCCAGAAGACTTGATTCCTTTACACAAACAGAGAAACACAATGAGCCAAGCGAGAGCCAGACAGCCTAACAGCGGCCAGCGAATGGTGCCGATGTCTTCGATTCCATCCGTGATCTCCAGAACATTGCGTCTGTAACGTCAAGCATGGTACTATTGGAAGGTACATGGTACTGTTGGAAGGTACATGGTACTGTTGGAAGGTACATGGTACTGTTGGAAGGTACATGGTACTGTTGGAAGGTACATGTTACTATTGGAAGGTACATGTATGTAGGGCAAAGATCTAGGAATTAATATAGTCAGAATCTTATTCTCTACCTGATAACAACTTAACAATCTCAATCTATGATAGTCTTATTCACAATAACTTGCCAAACAAATCTTATGACAATAAAATGTATCAAAAAAGTCATAATTAATTACTGGTCAAGAGAATATGACTGATAACTACAATTGATGCATCGTTAGAAACTAAGGAATATCTAAAAAAGATTACTGTAATTAACCCTCCAAACATTTATTTAGTTACCGGTAGTTGCATATTTTATTATGAAACCAACCATTTTAATCATTGCATTGCTTAAAGGCATACAATCACGGTTGATAGACCTAGATATATGACCAAACGAATTTCAGTCTGAGACTATTTACGTTTGATTTGTACACCCAAA
>JAUTBQ010136296.1:0-15103 GCA_032361185.1 Lepetodrilus ovalis | reverse complement strand
GCTCTAACAAACTGCTCCCCCGACGGTTATAGTTTACCTTCAATACTCGCCCAGAATACAAAGATGTTCATTGCTAGTGCAATAAGAATCATGTTAGAATTATATGACTTGCTAGATCTATGATGATCACATCGGATCCCTCTTGTTTAATCTCCATTTATCGTATTAGTGGCATGTGCTATTTGTAAGACATTAAATAATTAATGAAGGGTATTTGTTCTTACAAAATTGCAAGTGTGAAGATGGCTAGAAGAAACCTGTCAAAATAACATGAAACATATGCACATTTTCACATTGATACCTAGGTTATTGTCAATAGTGAACGGGATGGCGCCCATTTTGAATTCATCAAAAGGACGGCACTTACTGATTATATAATGTTGCTTAAATTTATGATATAGTATACAATAGCTACTCAAAATATCAATCAAAATACCTGCAACTTATCACATGGTACTATTACAAATAAGGAATTTCAGATGGTGGCCATTTTGGATTTCAGATTTGTGACCTTCACATATTCATTGCAATGTTATTGGAATGTAAACATCTGTATGTACTATATAGTCAAAATATCACGAAAACTACATACATATCATATGCCATCCGTATTCCAACAAAAATAAATAAATAAAAACAATAAAATTTCATTAAGAAAAAATAATTTATTTTGGATAAATAGGAAATTCAATTGGTGTAGAGATAATATATTAAAAGTATGAAGAGATGATCAACGGGTAGACATCACTTATAACCCACATCACTAAACATTAGGAATATCAGTTGCACATTCATCATTACAATGAAAAACAAACAGTCCAGTGAAAGGTCACAGCTATGAATGTCTTGGCACCATCCACAGTAATAAATTAAAGGCACACTGTCTTACATATCTTTCATCACTTGACTATGACTCGGCAATGTACAGTTTGACTAGATGGTCAGACGAGGCAGGGTAGCCAGTTACTGGACACTGTCCGTGTTGTTTTAGGTAACCAAGGATACACGGGTAGCAGAACACGTACCTGAAATATCCCAAATCGCAGAGCATTATGACGTGTTAGTATTCAATTACTGCTTACATCATCATCATGAAATCAACAGTTACTAGAATTATATCTAACAGATAATGTTGAATAAAATAATAATAGGGTGTATTAACAATTACCACTTCAAAACAAAATAAACATAGACAAACTGTTTTCGTTATAAAACTTTGATCATTTGACGTCACTTTTATTCAAAGACCCAATCTGTATGTGGTGACATCACAGGGTTTGATGCCATTACATGTACCAGATGAGATTTAAACTCGGTACCTTTGGCTCCGAAGTCCAACGTTCTAGGGCCTATGGAAAATGACCCCCTGATTATTTTCTGAATATTGATCACTGTCATACTCGTACAATGACTGCTATGTATATACTGACCCTGACACTGACAGAGCGGTGTGATTGGTTCTAGCTCTCCCACACACGGGGCACTGTAGTGCAGATAGTCCCCCGCCACCAGCGCCAACCTGGGAATTGTTCAGTGTAATATGAACATAATGTCAAATCAAATATATATTTCAAATTCAAGCCTTTGTACATTTAAAAAAAAGAAGTGATTGAATGCCATTAACAATCCTGAAAATGTAAAATAAACTACAGGCTAAAAGGTAGGTAAAAGTAATATACACACAGCTGCCTTGGAGGAGGAATAGCTTATCTCAGCTGAAAGCTATGAGATCATTGGAGCATTTTATATCGCCTGCGGCTACATGGGCTGACTGGACTCACCGTGGGAGGGTCAGGGATGGGTAGGGCGGTCAGCGATGTGGCTTTGCTCTCACTGGCATACCACCAGTCCAGAAACTGGAGAAAAAACATCCCTGCGGACAGTCCTGACGACAACATTGCCGCAGCAACGGCAACAGACTTCTTCACGACGACGCCCAGGGTGGTCCTCGGACTGGAACAGATTGCACAGACAATCATCATTGCCAAGATTACCGCCATTGTACAAACTAAGTCCATTGCACTGACTACTCAAATTGTAAAGACAATACTATCCTTATTTGCACAGTGTCCCCATTACACAGATTTCAAATACTACTCAGATTACCCTCTCCAATCCTATAGGGACAATTACATCTCGTTTGGGTCATTTCTCGCGATAGGCCACCAGCGACACCTGATCGGAAATATACATTAAATACTTGCTATAGTTTGGCATGCAATACATTGAAACACCTATTTTGTAGATTATCTCGGCAAATACTTCATGGAGTGAAAAACAAAACAACTTCATTTCATATTTTATTTGCCCTAACCAAAATTAAAAAATGTAAAATATTGCTCCAGTAATAAAAAATCTGTTTATATTTTTTTGAGTTAAGTATTATTTCATGAAGAGGGGCGACGTTCCAAAGAAGGAACAGGCAAATACAGTGGGCTGAGTGCACATTGAACCTTATTGCCCGAAATAGGTGTGTCAATGCATTTCATGCCAAACTAAAATCAAGGTTACGTTTAATGAAAATCCATACGGCATGTAACAATAAACTTCTATGAAAATATTCCAATGAATGTAAACCACGAAAATGTCTGTAGACGTAGATGTCATGAACATATTAGTACAGTTGTTAGTGACGCTTCTGGCAGTTGCAATGAACAATGTCTGCGAACCCATTACTTTTCAACAATAGTAAACATTCCACATGCAGACACACATCAATGACAGTAAGCTGTACCTAACATCACCAACGTTTACGCCAGACAGGAAACCCTCCTGCATAAGGTCAGAGGGACTCAGGTACTGTAGCTCTGTGCCAGAGAGCTTCATGAGTGGAGAATGCCAGCGCCCTCGGCTCAGCATGTACGACAATTGGAACGCCAGACACGTTCCTTCCCACGACGTGTGGACGTACGGATAGAGCGACAGATAGGCTCGGATTAGCTGGCCAGTTGTGGTTCTCTGAAGCAGAATACAATATTAACATTTTGGAGCACTATTCCTCGTAATGATAACCTTTCATGAGCGAATTAGTGTTTTACGTCGCAGCAGGAATCTTTCATCCATATCAGACGATGTTAACCATTTGTAAGAGACTTACAAAATCGGACATTTCTACAAGTCTGGGGTCCGTTTCACGACGGTGTACTAACTTAGGAACTCCTAACTTACTGACCCAGTTCAGTTAGATGTCGATTTATGAAGGAATAAGACTTGTGACGTCATCGTGAATCACCTGTTTCCAGGTGATAGCTGTTTAGGAGATCCTAAATAGTTAGGACACTGTGGTAAAACGGAGGCCAGGAGGATAACAAAACTGGATGATAATTGGTTAGAGTGTCACAATGGTAATATAGCTGGTGAAATTATGTCACAGATGGTTACAGTGTTGAATTTAATTTAAAGGGGGTCCTGGGATTCGTTTGAAAATCGGCAATGTTAAAGAGGTATGTATCTGGGACCCCTGCAAATACAGATTTGACCACCATTAACATTGGGCCTATGGAGAAGAAACCTCTTACTATTTTCTTAATTTCTAACTCTGCATATTAACCTGTACAGGGCCTGCTGACCCGTGTCCGTGCCGGAGTTCTTCAAACAGCTGGTCAAGCTTGGTCTTTATGTATGGCACCGCCACCTGCAAATGGAACAGCTCGTCTCAGCAAATTCTATACTTGACAAACGACACCATGACAACCGATTCTACACCCGATAATTAAGGATTGACTGTCATTTTCTTTACGTTCATCGAGGTATGAACGAAAAATCCGATGTGCAAACAGTATGAATCCGCGAAGCGGTTCATACAAAAGTTTGCACATCGGTTTTTTTTCGTTCATACCTCGATGAACGAAAAGAAAATTACAGTCAATCCTTATAAATAAATTGCATAATACATCGGTGGAGATTACGTTCATTTAATAGTCTGAAATTACCATAAGAAAGTTTTTATTAACTTCCAAGCGCCGCGCATTAATATTTCCAACTGAAATGTATTACAGTGTTGAATGGTTGATTCGCCGCGACCAGTAAACTGTCAATCAAGAAGCAAATTTCGTTCATTGATGATTGAAGTATGAATGCAATGTTTTGGGGTCCCGTTGACCACTCAGATTGTCATATTGAATAATTGACAGTAGATTTATTTATTAACAATTGATTGTGATAACATACATGAATTGCAAGAACTACACATCGCACTAAATCATCATCTGACACTCATTTTATGCCGACTCTTTATTGTAGTTACATGTGTGACATATCTAGTCATCCTAAATCTGTATGACAAGTAGTGCATCGTTTGATGATGCATTTGCAGAGTTTAAAACATCGAACCTGTGCAGACTGTAATGCCGATGGTGGGAGTCATAAAAACGACAATTCAGCTGCATGTGTAGAGCCAGTCATGGCATTTCATTATCTCAGTCCAGAAAATGACAATGTCCTCTATTGAAAGACTATTATATTGTCCTCCATTGAAAGACAGTTATATTTAACATTCCTCAAGCACAACTTACCAATAGGAAAACCGACCGCCAGTGAAGGCTTGGAGAAAGTTTAACAGATGTAGTTCCTGTTGGAACTCTCTTCAAGTCATAGAAATTCTCCGCGAAAGAGCCACCTGAAAATTTACATAAACATTCATCATGGATATAATCTTCAGTTCCTAATACCCATATCCTCCACCATCCCCGATATATAAAAAAAATAATACCACACTGTTGTGGTTTTGTATTTTGTTTTTATTCTAGAGATTAGAGGAACTGTCAGGATTAGTTATTCAATGTCAGTTTACAGCAGGAGGAAACCTGGAACACCTGTAGCACATAGTGTTGAAGTACTGGCTAGTACTGGCTAGTACTAGTACTTATACCAAACTGATAACTCACTGTATTTGCTGAGGTGATAATTCTGTATGATGAAATCCAAGCATGTGTACAATTCATCAAAAAACCTCAGCAACCACCCAAATCTAGCAGGTCTATTTTCAGCTACAATCTGAAAGAAAACGATAAACCAAATAGTTATTTGCATTATCTATTTATTATGAAGTGATTTTCATTGGTGTGCAATTAAACTATGTAAACTATTTGAACTACTAAAATTATGTTGTAAAGTATGTTTAAATATCGCAATGTGCTAATAGTATTCCAAGTTTGTTATGTAGTTTAATTTTAATGTGACAATAAAATAATAACACAGTACAGCTGTTTTGACAACTTTAGTCAATATATTATATGTTGTACCTTATGATAAAGACATGGATATTTTTTTTTGGGCCATGCAGCTCAATCAGCCAAATTTCATGTATATTTAATTGTGCTTATGAAACAAGAGAACCATGTCCTGCAATTCAAACCAGAGTTGCTGGGTTGCAAGTCCAACGCTCTACTGACTTTGGGTAACCCTGCTGGCTGACATCAGTAGGAGCATCTTATATCACACCCGGCTACACTTAGGATGATGAAGTATATGGATACTCGATAATACACAATGACAGTTTTCTAACCTTAACGGCATGCTTCAGTGCTGGTCGTACCACGTCCATAAGACTTTCTTGGGCCATCACTTCAAATATAGTCGGCCTTGCACCAACACTGGCAGACGTAATGTGTGCCCCATGTTCTGCCATTGTTCTCAAAATTATTTAGTAATTTACCTATCAGCATAAATGTTATAACTCCATTATGAAATCATAAAATGTAGACGAGAGTACAAATTTATGAACAGCTGACGGAGAGCAACAGTAAATTTGTCCACAGTAATCAGCAATAATAAATTAATAACATCTCATTAGAAGTTGATTCAGTTCTTGGCAATAAGTTGAAGGTTAACATTGCATTTAATTGCCACATGTCATCTATTAATATATGTTTTATCGCCTGTTGAATAATTTGAAGTTGAACAAAATCTGCTGGCAGACCATGCGGAAGCACTTGTTGGGTCAAGGGTCATCCTTGGAAATGTCATTACGCACGCGCACATCTTTTTACGGAAGTCGGGGGTAGGTCCGATTTTATCGCGACTAGATTTTAGTTGCTTGTTCGTCGATTTATCAAGTATTGTAAAAGGCTATACATATTTCACATCTACATATGATTGAAGCACCCACGGCCTACATTTTATATTCATTTTAAGGGCAACATTACAAGTAAATCTAACTTTGAACCGGCAGGTCCTTTTACACTCCACTTCCGGTCTTTTGGAAGTCGTGTCAGACTAATTTTGTAAAGGCTATCTGCCTTCATAGCTATTAATTAGACGCAGTTAACCGTATATTAATTCCAGTAGTTTATGTTTGACAGTAACACAATTCCCATGTTCACACATTTTGTACATTAGGAATAGGAAGAACGAAAGGCAACTGCACATCCACTGTAACCCAATTTCGTGTCATCCAGATTGACACACCCCCTAGACTGACAGTACTGATCTCATCCAATATATGCTCATGGACTCTAGAATGCCTGACATCATTCAAACCTTTTTGTTTTAAAGGTGCACAAAGATAACTCCATCATGACAGACTCCAAATATTTTACCACCACCAAGAAAGGTAGGTGTACAGGCTACTACAGGGGCCAGTGAGCAGCATATTGAGGCAGTTCAGACCACAGGGTTTCCAGATCACGCTCTCACGATAATGTGGTCAAAGTGTCTGCTGTTGTTTATGGACTTTACATCATGTATAAAATCTAGAAACATTAGCAGACTTTGTCAGCACTATCAGTGAGTAAGTGAGAGCCTGATCTGGAATTACCCTAGGCCATGTTTATGGCCGGGTAGTGTCATTGCTACGCTAATGCCATAAACATGGTCTAGAATTACCCGTGATCTGGAACTACCTCACGTCCTGTAATAGATTTAAGTCTACATCATTATCAGTGTATATTTCTGTGATGTGTTTCTCTTATTTGCCAAATTCACAGTATTCACTGCATTTGCACAGGACAGTTCTGAAGAGCAACTGGTGTGGGATACTCCACATTTGCCATAGACTGGAATGTATACAACGCCATTTTGTCATTAATAATTAAACACGTAGAAAAGACAAGTGACAAATATTATTTTACCACACTGTTTCCAGGTGAGATCTTTGAGTTGAAGGCAGAGTTGAACTCAGACAAAAAAGAAAAGAAGAAAGAAGCTGTAAAGAAAGTCATTGCCAGTATGACAGTGGGGAAAGATGTCAGGTATGTTTCAACTCCTTCCTTTCTCATCAACACAAACATACACGTCCACCACATACACGCAGGGCAGCATTCAGACTGCAGTATGTTTCACTGCAAAGTAGCGTTTCAGCCAACACATGTAATCCTATGTAGCACATTGTCGTAAATGGGTGAAAGGTTCCCACAGCAACAATAACCTCCATAATCAATCACTATATAGCACTAATGTTTTAATTAGGCTTTTGAGCCCGTAGTGTTTTGTAGGAAAATCCAAAGCATGAAGCGAATGAACTGCATGAATGTGCAAACCGATTTGCTGCTAGTTTGTTTCCAACTCATTCAGCCTACCACTGCTTCATAGAAAAGTAGCGTAAGGTAATGAAATGTAGTTCAGCCTGAACACAGCCCAGCTATGAAACAGAATGGCTCAAGGGACTTACCTTTTGGTAAACTCTGAGTAAAACAGCACTCCTTCAAAGCCGGCGTATCATCTTGGTGTCCAACGATGGAATATACTGTGGTTGTTGTGTTGCAGTGCCCTGTTCCCGGACGTGGTCAACTGTATGCAGACAGACAACCTGGAACTGAAGAAGCTGGTGTACCTGTACCTGATGAACTACGCCAAGAGTCAGCCCGACATGGCCATCATGGCTGTCAACACCTTCGTCAAGGTCAGCCATCTTCATCACCTCGATTTCTATCTATTCTTCTGTTTAATGTAATTCTGTACTGTCACACTGTGAACAGTGTTGAGATGTATGAATGATTTTCACCCACAGGACTGCGAGGACTCTAACCCTCTAATCCGCGCCCTGGCTGTCAGGACAATGGGGTGTATCAGGGTGGACAAGATCACGGAGTACCTGTGCGAGCCGCTGCGCAAGTGTCTGAAGGACGAGGACCCGTACGTCAGGAAGACCGCAGCCGTGTGCGTCGCCAAGCTTCACGACATCAACGCTCAGCTGGTCGAAGACCAGGGATTTCTGGACCTACTGCGAGACCTGCTGTCAGATTCTAACCCCATGGTATTATTATTGACACTTTGAAAATAACAGCGAACAATTCAGACCATATTAATTAGGCCATAGTTAATTGATTCTCTGCTTTACAGATTTTTCTGTGACAATCTTAGCTTGAGCAGTTTAAAATAAATATAGTGTTACATTTTTTAAAACATACTTGCCAGTAACAAATTAAATTGGCTTCGAATTTGTGCAAACCATTGCCTGCCAGTCATTGTTCATGATCAATGTGTTATCCGACTTTTTCCTTCACCATTATTATCATTTTCTATCGACTAGTACACTGTCAGCGATATAATAATAAAAATAATAATTTTTATTTTCCAAAGTTGAAAAAAAATTGTGGTCAGCAGATAAAATAACTATGGCCGTAACTACATTTATGATGTGATTTTTCGATGGTCGCAATAACTTGAATAAGCATGATCAGCAACACTGATGTGCCCCTGATGTAATGAACGTATGTTTCCAGGTCGTGGCCAATGCAGTGGCAGCCATCTCGGAGATTCTGGACACCTCGCCCAGCTCACACCAGGTTCTGGAGATGAACTCCGGCACCATCAACAAACTTCTGACCGCTCTCAATGAGTGTACCGAGTATGTGCATGACTAGGCATCTAGTTGTAGAGATACCATAATTACTGTAGTACTAGAGCAGACAGTCAGAGATAGTGTATATGCCTAATCCAGCAGGGAGAGGGTTAAATGAGACAGCTTGGGTGTATTAGTGTGGCAAAATACATGTACCGTAATTACTGTAGTACTAGAGCAGGCAGTCAGATATAGTGTATATGCCTAATCCAGCAGGGAGAGGGTTAAATGAGACTGCTTGGGTGTATTAGTGTGGCAAAATACATGTACCGTAATTAACCTAATAATTCAAACTTTCCAATAGTTTGAACACTTAAATTTATTATTATTTCCTTGCAGGTGGGGTCAGGTGTTCATCTTGGACTCAATCTCCAACTACACTCCCAAGGATGACAAGGAAGCACAGAGGTAGACATATTTTATTGAAATCTAATATCTTCTAACACTCTTTCTACACTTTCATTTATGTCTCATTATGAGGTCACAACTTTTACCAGCGGCAAAACTAGGGTGTAACACTTTTTATGGGTCTCCTCAACCAAACAAATCACTATAATCGTCACATATTTCTGTATTTCAGCGTCTGTGAGCGAGTGTCCCCTAGACTGGCTCACGCCAACGCTGCGGTGGTTCTCTCTGCTGTCAAGGTAACCATGCATTTCAACAATAATGTCATCTACATACATTTTCAATCTATTGAAACAGTGATCAAAATTAACTAGATTACCATACATCTATTTATAGACAATTTCAGTTAAGAATTATTCCTAGACATATATTGAATACAACTTGCCCCGACTAGCCCTGCGGGCAAGTAACTCAAAATGTTAGTCTTGAGCCATAGAAATTAGATGTGAAAGTCCTGCGATGTATGTACACGTATTGCTAAAATTTCAACGAGAATGTAATATCTTCTGAATTTGATCCTACAAGGTAATGATTGTATCCTGCAGGTGATCATGAAGTACATTGAGATGCTGGATAGCAACAGTGAATATGTGACAGTCCTCGTGAAGAAGTTGTCTCCCCCTCTAGTCACTCTCCTGTCGGCCGAGGCAGAAATCCAATACGTAGCTCTCAGAAACATCAACCTTATCGTGCAGAAGAGGTTTGTACCAAATAATCACAGGTTATATATTATAAGAATGTATAAAATCGCAATGCACATTTACAATGTTATATTTACTTATGTAATTAAGAATTTGGCTGGTAGAATGTTGGACTTTGGAGCCAAGACCTGGGTCCAAATCCCGTCCTGTTTGAGCCTATTTGTGAGAGTTACCTTTCTGACACAATATTACAGTCTGTACCATGGCAATATTGCAGTCTGTACCGTGGCAATACAGATAACATTCTTGGTCAGTCCATTCCACAGATGTTGCAGATTTTCTCCTGCCATAAGCTGACAAGCCATGATATGATTGAATTTCTTTTCGGGAAAATGGCTCTAAACACCATTTTTATAAAATTGAGATTTATCATGTTATTACTTTGTTATTGTATAATTTTCCAGATGCGACATCCTGAAGAATGAGATGAAGGTGTTTTTCGTCAAGTACAACGACCCAATTTATGTGAAGCTAGAGAAGCTTGACATCATGATCAGACTGACGAACAATGGCAATATTGCTCAGGTGTTGGCCGAACTCAAGGAGTAAGTGTCTGCTAAATAACAGGCATCACAATTTCCTGTGGAAATCAGCTGATTTATTTGTTTAAGGGCTGATTTATTTGCCCTGCAGTCAAAATACAATTGTATGTTGCCATGCCTGAAATAATGAAGTAGTTATTTCTTAAATCAGAAAAATATATGGATGATTTTCCAGTTAACGAGGTAGTCCCAAAATAAAATATTCCTTGATGAACTGAATCAAAATAATACAGGCCAAAACAATTTTCATAACTTGCGAAATATAAAATGAGTACATACACTGTAATAATAGTAATTAACGTCTAATGAAACTACAAATGTTTTAAAATGAGTTTACACTAGGTAATAATAGTAATAGGTTTTCGCACAATATTTATCGTACATTCTACAACTAGTAATGGTTGTTAACCTAGGTATGCCACTGAGGTGGACGTGGACTTCGTACGGAAGTCTGTGCGAGCCATCGGCCGCTGTGCCATCAAGGTGGAGCAGGCAGCGGAGCGGTGTGTCAGCACCCTTCTTGACCTCATCCAGACAAAGGTCAACTACGTCGTGCAGGAGGCCATTGTCGTCATCAAGGTCCGTTGAGTATACACCCTTCAGTTCTCAGTGCAACTACCGTAATTCGAACACTTAAATTAATTGTCCAAATCTTCTATTTTTTCTACCCTCATATTTAATCTTTTTTTTTTTACAATCCTTTATTTCTTTACCATTTCAATTACCACCATAGTTTTATGTTTTTATTTGGTCGTGCCTAATTATACGAACACAGATCATCTTCAATTTTTATATCTTTCTAGTAATTGGATCAGTTACAAATTTGATTATTTTATGGTAGTTGATCAACTATGCAAACATTTTGGCCAAGTTTTGTTCACAAATTCAACAAGTTTCATAATTTCGGGGCCTATAACTATATTACTGCCAATCATTTAACACAAATCATTACTTACTAATTTTATCTATTTAAATGTTTTAGGACATCTTCCGAAAGTACCCCAACAAATACGAAAGTATCATTGCAACTTTGTGTGAGAATCTGGACACTCTGGATGAACCCGAAGCCAGGTGAGTTTCATACATGACCCTTGCAATCCATCATTAGTGGCGAGTCGCAACCTGTTTCTATTAAGAGGTGGCACTTTTCTGCGAATATATTGTGATTTATTAACCAAGTGTTGATTTATTTGTGTGGCTTGGGACCTTTAGTCCCCAGGCTTGTTTCTGCTGAACTCACAATTGTCTGTTGCCATGCCTGTCTATTGCAGAGAACCACCATGTTATAGTTTACACACTGTTCCTCAACGTAACATGCTAACTGTTTGCTCGCTGTTACAGGGCCTCAATGATCTGGATCATTGGCGAGTACGCTGAGCGCATTGACAACGCCGACGAATTGCTGGAGAGCTTCTTGGAAGGATTCCAGGATGAGAATGCTCAGGTAACAATACGTGACTCGCCTAATACGAGCACGGCAATAATTCAACAGTTCTTCGATTAATATTTATTTTAATTTTGTGCTTTCAACCATGATATTTACTGAAATATGTACGTGTTGTTTTTAGAATGGAGTCATCACGTATGGCCGAGATATTCCCGCTGCGATGTAAAGGAATAATTCAATCCCAAAAAGAATTCAGAATGGAAATACAAACTTGTGGTGAAAGATAGAAAAACAAAGATAATGCTTAATAATAATATGCATCAGGATAGTACATTTGGATTATTCTAAACAAAGATAATGTTCTGTATACAGGTACAGCTGCAGCTGTTGACAGCTATTGTGAAGCTGTTCCTGAAGCGGCCCACAGATACTCAGGAACTAGTACAGCAAGTGCTCAGTCTTGCCACTCAGGTTGGTTTAACTACTATCCCGATATCTGCTAGGCCGTATTTTATTGGAACCCAAGTCTGGGTGTAGGAAAAGCAAATCTGATTAGTCGGTAAAGCTTCTCACGTTCGTAAAACCAGTTTTGTTGCTAATGGACATGCGCAGTAACCCGACCCTCTTGTCGAATATTCACAATCAAACACAGCCCGTAATGTCATCATTAAAGGGAGACAATCTACAGAGTTATCTCCTCATTGACCATTAACTCAAACTGGTAGAAATGTAAAGATCGCTCATGAAATATTCTTTTATAAACGCATGTCCTAGTTTATTATGCATATAATTTCTTGTTAATTGCTGACTTTGACTATTTGCTACAGGTTTTTCTATATTAATTTTGCATTAAAGTAGCAATATTAGCAAAATAATCTTTAATTTGCCATTAAAGATTATTTTGCTAATGTTGCTACTTGAACCCAACACAGAATAAATAAAGCAACTTCAACTTGCTTTAACACTGCTGCAATGAGAAATAACATAGGTTCTTTAATATTTTTGTGATCTCAAATTTATCCCCCGGTTCACAGGACAGTGACAACCCTGACTTGCGAGATCGAGGTTACATCTACTGGCGTCTACTGTCGACGGACCCAGCGGCCGCCAAGGAGGTGGTTCTGGCCGAGAAGCCGCTCATCTCGGAGGAGACGGATCTTATCGAGCCCACGCTGCTGGACGAGCTCATCTGTCACATCTCTAGTCTGGCATCGGTCTACCACAAACCTCCCAACGCCTTTGTGGAAGGCAGAGGTGGATACAGGCGCTCGCTACCTCCCAGGTCAGAGTCGTGAGTAAACCTTTCTTATATTGTAGTGGGTAGTGTCTTTAGTAGTTGATCCAAGGAAAACCTCTCTCTGTATGTTCAATTAATGAAAACCTATCTTAAATATAATTAAATATATGTAAAGGAGTCAAATGGCTCAACACCCCAATTAAAACAAAATAGCCTTTAATGCCACTTCACTGCAGGAGCAACCTCAGTTCAGATGTCCCAGCAGAAGGTACAACTCAGCAGGCTGACTCGGTGCCTCAGGCGACCGTCATCCCAGGTGCAGACTCTCTGATAGGCGACCTGCTGGACATGGACCTGGGTGGACCATCCCAATACCAGCAACAGCAGCAGCAGATGTTCACCACACCCGCGGCACAGCCTGTGCAGAACTCGGCCGGGATGGACTTCCTCGGGGAGGGTCTTGATAGTCTGGTATGTCTTCTCCCTGCTTGACCACCCTCCATTGTCCTTCGTCTCCCGCCCCCCATTTCCATTGATCTTCCTCTCCCGCATCCATTGACCTTCCACTCCTGCCTCCATTGACCTTCATCTCCCACCTCCATTGTCTTCCTCTCCCGCCTCCATTATCCTTCCACTCCTGCCTCCATTGACCTTCCTCTCCCACCTCCCATCTCCATTGATCTTCCTCTCCCATTTCTATTGACCTTTCTCTCCCGCCTCCCATCTCCATTGTCTTTCCTCCCACCTCCATTCACATTCCTCTCCCACCTCCATTATCCTTCTCCCATCTCCATTGACCTTCCCCTCCCGCCTCCCATCTCCATTGTCTTTCCTCTCATGCCTCCATTGACCTTCCTCTTCCGGCTCTATTGACCTTACTCTTCCGGCTCCAGCGATCTTCCTCTCCCGCCTCCATTGACATTCCTCTCCTGGCTTCATTGATCTTCCTCCATTAGTCCCTTCATCAGCTTCCATTAGGCATGGCAATTTTCCATGGATTTGCTGATGTATTTATCTATGGGTCGATTTATTTCCAATGGGCATGGCTTGAGGCCTGCAGCCCTGGCTTGCATTCTGCTAAAATCACTATTGTCTGTTGCCATGCCATCGATGAAACAGAATCCTGGGTTCTGTTTCATGGAATGATTGTCGGCTATCAGAGTCATAGCTAACTGTAAAATATTTAAAAAGAAATTATTCTCAAAAGGTTGTTTATGGACTAATATTAATAATGCATATATTTATTAAGTGAAAACTACACTTGAAAGAATGCTCAAGGCACTCTTGAATGTGGTTATTCAATCAATCTGAATGTATTTGTGGCCATTTCTGCATATGTGGATGTTGTGTATTTCAGCTTGGTTCCGGTCTAGGAGGAGACACTCTGGGTGGTCTGGGAGATATTTTTGGGTCACAATCACAGTCATATGTGCCACCACAAGAGGTAGGTGCTGATAAATGTACTGGATTGTACGTTAATGTATACTTCTTGTTTGTAGGAACATTCAAATGTGAAGTTAGTGAGCGACTTCTGGTTTATGCTGATTTCTACATTTTGTTCAGCTTCTTCGTTGCTTGCTTTAATGTATTGTAATCTTGTGCTTGTTTGCTCAGATCTGGTTAGCTGCCAACAAAGGTAAAGGTTTAGAAGTAACTGGCACCTACGCTCGGCGGACGAAACAAGTATTTATGGAACTAACTTTTACCAACAAAGCCATGCAGCCTATGACAGACTTTGCAATACAGTTCAACAAAAATAGGTAGGAAACCACATATCTCTTGGCAATAAAGTGTGTTTGTAAGAGGCCCCCGTTCCTTTCGACTGTGCGAAGAGTTCTTGCACAGATTGTCACGTGACTCCAGTACGTTGTACTGAGTGATTAACGAGTTTTAACGTCTCGGCAGGATCTGTACAGATTCCTAAAACCGAATTCCGAAATTTGGTAGAAAGTAGGGGTGACTATCACATGTAATTTCACTATCACGATAGTATTGCAATAGTTAGAATTACTATCACGATACTATCACAATTTGACAAAAATATCG
>JAUTBQ010136074.1:0-15107 GCA_032361185.1 Lepetodrilus ovalis | reverse complement strand
TGGAAATCCAGACTAGTCAAGCAGTACATATGCATGCAAGTCATGATATTAGTGAAAGAATCTAGAAAGTGACTTTACACCCCAAATCAACCAACCAATCCTGCACTATCCAGTGCATGGCATAAGAAAAATGGCCGCCTACTCATGTTGACCAAATATCTTAGTTTTGAGATGGATTAAGTTGGAGGTTGGAGAATTTGGACAACCTTTCGGTCACATGGAATCATCAATTGCTTTCTAGCCCAGGGTATCCGTCCACTAAGCCCTCTTATCCACCAAGAGGCCATTAGCGCTCTCTTTGCCGATAGCTAATGCACTGCAAAGAGAGCGCTATGGCCTCTTAGTGGATAAGAGAGCTTCGAGAATGCATACCCTGGGTCATCCTGTTTGAAGTGGCCTGACTCTAACGTGACCTTAACTCAACCCATAGCAGTTGTGTAGTCTATAGCTGTAAGGTTTATAGGAGTCGGCGTCACCTTAGAGCTATGCTGCTGCTTTGTACAGAAAAGACTTTGACGAGATCATTGGCCAATTGTGAGATCATTGGCCAATTGGCCACACCGACCAGTGCTATGACGCTTATTGATCCAATGTAAAGTGCACCCAACAGTACTATAAAGAAAACTGCACCCTTTCCCTCTTACAGAGTTTGGTATCATTCTTCGAGACGTCTACCTATTACGACCAATTAATATATATTACTCCAGTGTTTACTGTCATGAGTTATCATCACAGAAAGAGAAAAATGGGGAGAATTTTCTCCTGACAATAAAACATGAATGCAAAATGAATCTCCTTGTTGTAGTTATTTAATAACCTAATGCTCTTAACAGCTCTCCTTGTCGCACATATCTATAATTGGGCGTTCTATAGTCCAGAATTGGCAATATGCCATATAGCCTATGAAAAAATGTCATTGATCCAGTGCTTAGCCTGTGAATTCATTGTTCACGAGTCCGTTGTCAATCTGCAATGGGGCGTGCAGTGTTAAATTATTCCTCGAAGCAAATTGTTTGATGGTAAAGGTCGTACGATAGAATGTTGGCTATCCACTTGAGAGACTACAGTATTGTTGACCTCTGTGGTTGGAAAGGTCAAGGTGAAGGTTGTCTGAAGGTCAAGTTAATGATGTCACAGATGCAAGTCACAGGTTGTTTCTATGTGGACATTCCTTTCACCCCAGTAGTTTTTAGAGTATTCCGGACTGACGGTTTTGTCAAAGGAAAAACCCAACACTGTCCAGAAACTGTCATGGCAATGCAATTATCATCTTTGATCTGTCAGTACCAGCCTGTGTTGGCAGGTTTACTACAACAAGTGTCGCAGGTTTTCTTGTCATAAACTGACATAATAATAATAATTAAATAGTATACGCATTTGTAGAGAGAACCATCCACCGGCACTCAGTGCCCTGTGTTATGTCATGAGAGAAATAAAACTGAAAGCGGCTCTAGACTAAATCCCTATTTTAAAAAATAAACAAAAACAAAACTTGTATGCTTACGTATATCGTGGGGTATAGGCCCACCCCGCTTTTGGAGTAGATAGGGCAAGTGGTATTTCTTTTTCATGAAGTTAATAAATGACAAAATTCCAAATTTTTATCAAACATAACAAAACTTTATTTAGAAATCTGAATGATTTGAACAAAATGCTAAATGTAAATGCATCACTTTCCAATATATAATGACATACATGGATGACAATCACATTGTCAAATTGTCATATTGTCACATTTAATCACCATTTGGTTCTCGGGAGGCAGGAAGCAACTTTTTTCCTTCCTTCAAGGACGAATGATCTGCCACATGAAACTGAGATTGTGTATAAAACTGGAAATAAAAGAAAAAAGGAAAATATGTTAAACATCCTAGGAATTAATAGGTACATCAAATTTCATTATATTCACGTACATATGGACTTAGTAGTGTGTTGAACTCGAAAAATATGGAGTTTTTATCCCAGTACTGACATGACCTGGCTGTTACAATGGCGCCCAACTTATATTGTGTATTCGAGTTCTTCCTGACAAAATTGTCTTAATGACATCCTGATGATGAAATTGAGGGCAATGCATTATTAATTATGCATGTGACCTGTGCTGACCTTGTCACTCTGTTCCGTGCCGTATCGACACCAAGATGCGTAATGCTCACAGTACATTGTCAGCTTCATGGACACAAAATCCTCAGAGGAACGTCGACTGAAAATTAGAATAAAGAGATTTCAATATTAAATTATAAACTAAAATCAGCACAATTATGAATGTAGATTTTGGAACTTGATATTCTATGCAATTAACCCTCTCCCTGCTTAATTAAACGCATGTACTGCTTATTAAGGCATCTCTGGTTGCCTCCAGCAGGGAGAGGGTTAAATTAGATATGCAATAACTTGATTTAACTCTTCCTGACTACTCCCTTGCCATGAAACTCCCTTTTTTCATGGGAACGAGAGATCAAAGCGCTATCTTCAGCACTCATAGTCCAATCAGATTCATTCTAACATGTACATCACATTTTCTTGTTCCATGAGTGTAATATCCAGAATCAGTCGGCATGTAGGCTGCTATTACACTGTAGATATTAATAATGTGTACCTATTATGATTAGTTAGTTTAATAAATGGACACAGGGAAAGACAACTCACTCTGCCAGCAGTGTACCATTTGCCAGCTGAAGAAATGCATGGTTTATATAAATGATAGAAACATTGTCATGCATAGCTTGTTCTACCCTTATTGGAAGGACAAGCTGATAGTTGTCATGGTAATGAGGTGTACCGAGGTGTACTCACGATCGTGGGGTGTACTTTTCCTTTAGACCTTTAACCAATCTCCAATGCACCTCTTCCTCAACGTGGGATAGTGGCACCGCTTTATTATCTCCTGAATATCGAGATAACTTGATAATCTGACATGAACAGGGGCCAGTCATGGAAATATTGCCACTTTTAGTGTTTACATTTGTTTTAAATGTACATGTTTAACAAATACTTAAAATATTTAAAATATTGAAAAATACTTTAAAATACTTTAATTTAATATTAAAAAGAAAACTTTAAATATTTATAAAAAATATGTTAAATATTTAAAATTACTTTAAATATAAAACAAATACTTTTTATATACTGTGCTATAAATATTTTTAAAAGCTTTAAATATGTTAAATATTTAAGAATACAGTGTACTTTAATTATATATTTTTTTAAATATATTAAATATTTCAAAAATACTTTCAAAAGTTATTTAAGAAATACATTAACTATTTTGGAAATATAGTATTTGGGAAATCCTTGTAGAGTACTAGTATATATCTACCATAGATCTAGTTTAAATTATTAAAAAATATTATTTGAAATATATTTAAAGAATATTAATAATTTATGGTCTTTTATCCAATCAAAACTAAAATTAGTGTATTTGTTCTATCTTCATCATGTCCACTGCACTCTTCAAATAAAATCTTTCAAATAAATTAATCTTGATGCACCTAAAACAATACACATTATAAAATATATTTTTTTGTATATTTTTTTTTAGAATCTTTGTATTAATTTTGTTCTAGAATCTTTCACTAACCCTCACGACTAGTCAGTTTAGGGCAGGAGGAAACCTGCAACATCCTTAGCGCTGAATGTTGCAGTAAACCTGCGAACATTGATGCTGGGCCCCCGGGGGCAGGATTTGATCTCGGTATCTATATAATAGCTTCATCCTAGTAATGATGACTGAAATCTTAAATATAAATTGAAAAACAAACTTACCTATACAAACACCGGGCTGTGACGACCAACCAACTTTAATAGTAACAGGCTCCCCCAATTCATAATGTTTTTCTCCATCAGTGGATGATGAAATAGCTTGTGCCTTTGGATCACTGAGCAGCTGAAATAATTATTTTATGGCCTAATTACGGTAATCTTGTAAAATTGTGTGAGGGACAATACTCTAGATCCATACTCAATGACTGGTTTTTCATATGCTGCACTAAAAACACACTGGGCCTGCATTTATGAGAATGATTAATATGACTTAATCTTATTATACTCAACAAAATAAATTAAGGGTTGGCAGATATTTTATGGGGAAGTTTTCTCCCATATTTGGAACTCAGCTTGAGGACTGGTGATATACCATAATTACTTACTCTAATAATTCAAACTCTAATAATTCGAACACCTAAATTAATAATCAATTTGTTTTTCCCACAGTACATGACCATTTTTTTTTTCAGATTGTAACTTTCTAAATATTTGAACACGGTCAACTTCCTTTATTTATTTAACATTTCAATTACAACCATTATACTTTATTTGGTTGTCCCTAATTATACGAATACAGATCATTTTAAATTTTCATCTTTTTCTAATAATTCGAACTACAAATTTAATTATTTTCTTCTGTTTTAATTATTAGAATAATTATGGTATACAAAAATATTATTGTGTTTTTCCTTCAATGACATTTTTTTTTAAACATGTAAATACATGTATGTATACAGTTTATCATCCTCTGAAATCCATGCCAATTTTCTCCTTACAAATACAACTCCAATTTTCAATAATTTTTTTATTAAAATATTTTTACACCACTATGAGGTCACCGAGTTTGTGTGTTGAGGATGATAGATACAGTGCCCCCTCGATATAACGCTGAAGTTGGGGTCCATGACATACCCGCCTTACCGGTATATGATATTACAGGGAAATAACGAAAATAAAAATTGGATCCACGTCTGACCCTGCATTATATCCGAATCCACGGTGCATCGGACTGTGCTATATCGAGTGGGCACAGTAACCATGGTAACATGATAATACTGTATCAAAGTTACCCTCTCAGCTTCATCGCTGTGTGCATCGCCATATCTGCACCACGTGACAAAATGTTCGCTGTTATCTGTCATCAAGTTGTATACCGCTTCCCCAACTTTAGACAGAGCACGCTCCTTGATTTCAGATGAAGTGTTTGGCCTGAAAAAAATAAAAAAATAAAATGAGCACTATTTCAGTGTAAATATAGACCACTAGTCCTAATACATTTTCTATTACAGTCAACCCCTGTTTATCCGGACGGTTGCGTTCCAGGTAAAATCGTGCAGAAAACTGAATATCCGGATGTCCGAGTCATTTTACACGGGAAGACTGATATATGTTTCCCGGTAAAAACCGTGTGGATAGTGAGGGGACCGGATATCCGAAGTCCGGATAAATGGGGTTTGATTGTACTCCTATGAAACACCAGTTTTTCCAAAAAATAAATCTAAATTGGGATTTAGAGTCGCTTTCAAGATTTTTTCATTTACTTTGTCTATGTGCACTCACTATACCATCCAACACCCTGGGGAGTATACACTGAAAAAACTTTCTAGAAATATTTCTTTTTAAATTGGGGTTTAGAGTCACTTTCATAAATGTATATCTAATCATCTATGTATACACAAATTTAGGGAAGTATAAAACCCATCCATCCCTAGATCTGTTGATGAAATAGACCAGCCACGGGGGTGTGTCTAGACTATGAAACTTAAATTATTTGTTGTTGAATTTGTTGAAAGTGCATACCGTAATTCTCCTAATAGTTCAGACCCTTTTATACTTCCAAATGGTAAGTAAATTAAGTGTATACAGTGCCCCCTCGATATAAGGCTGTTCGATACAGAGCGGATTCGGATATAAGGCTGGACCCCATTTTTATTTTTTGTTATTTACCTGCACTATTATATAAGGCTGGTACTATAAGGCTGGGGGTATGTCATGGACCCCAAATACAGCCTTATATAGAGGGGACACTGTATATATATAAAATAATTACTTTAGCACAGCTCTAGCAAATACTCATAATGTGTACAGAAGATAGCACAGCAACAACACATTTCTTAGCCTCAAGCTGCAGTTGTCTCCCTTATTTCCTGCAGGTGTATCTACGACACTGGGCCAAGGAGTTGAAAGTTCCTATCCTGTCCGTGGACTACTCCCTGGCGCCAGAGTCCCCGTTCCCTCGCGCTCTGGAGGAATGCTTCTACGCCTACGCTTGGGCCACGCAGAACTACGAGAAACTCGGTAGGTCTCTTTTCACACACCGTCATCCTTTCCCCCACCCATAACATTTATTCAGCAACACACCTCATCTTTCTGTTTGAAAACATGAGTGGAATATTCGCACTGCGATGTAAAACTCATTGTTAAAAAAATATCATCATGTACAGAGCGGCATTCAGGCTGCCCTTTTTTTCTCTACAAAGTGCTATGTAGCACCACAATAGCCGTTCAGTCAATACATGTAGAACCACCTATGATTACTATTTACTTCAGGTTTTTTAGCCTGTCGTGTTTTGTAGGAAATTGTAGGAAAACCCAAAGCATGAAGTGAATGGACTACACGTATATTCACAAACCGATTTCCTGCTATTTACCTACTACACTGTGCAACCAGCCACTAACTTTAGACAAGTATCATAGATAAATGTAGAGAAAAGTAGCACAACCTGAACACACCCCTGGTGATAGATTACTGCTGTGACATAACACAATGGCTCATTCACTGTTCAAAAAAATATTTATTTCCATAGCAACTTTGAGCATATAAATAAGAGGATAATGAGTATTCATAAAGCTTTTTGTGCTTATGCATAACTAATGTTTTGTCTGTAAAATACTGACATTATTATGCCATAGTTTTAAAATAGGTCCTACCTTGTTAGTTTGAGATTATTCCTCCATGTGTTCAATGACTGTTCTGGCAGTCTGAATTCAAGTTAGCTCTTCAAGCTCTGTCTTCAAGGGAAAGTGGACCATTGACAATGTTAAATTGTGTTCACAGTGATATATTACGATAGACTATTAAACATACAATAGACTATTAAACAATTATTTTTTTTATGTTCAACACAAATACACGCCAAGTCTATTACTTTCGAATCAAAATGACAGTTCCGGTGTTCTGTCTCAGGTTCCCCGGGTGAGCGGATCTGTCTGGCGGGAGACAGCGCCGGCGGCAACCTGATCATCTCCATGGCGATTAGGGTGTCAGAGTTTGGCATTCGGCGCCCAGACGGCATAATGGCCGCCTACGCTCCAGTACTGGTGCGGTACTCACCGTCTCCGTCGCGGCTGCTGTGTCTGATGGACCCCCTGCTGCCTGTGGGGATTTTGTCTCGCTGTCTGGCTGGTGAGTGGCGGGTCCACCTGTCCTAAATAATTATTAACGTCTCTCTTTTATTCCTAAATTTGAGCTTGACCATGAAATCATAATCAAATAGGTTTCGTAATCTCAGGGCCAGGTTTAAACCTGACACCCTATGACGATGGTAATTCTATACAAGTGGTCTCCCCTTTTTGCCGTAGCGTACGCTGGCGTCTCGGATGACCTGTCCTCCGGTCTGGCGTCGTCTGTGTTTCCCGGAGACTCCGCGTCGCAGGCGTCGCTCAAACTGCAATCTGACGAGGCCACGGACACCGACTGGGTGATCATCTCTCAGGTACTGTCGCCATGATTTCCTGTGTATAGCCCGTTACACAGCAGAGGGCCAAATACGTCAATTTAGAAAAGAATATCGCTAGATAGCCCGTGGAGGCGTATAGCCCGCGGCTTATAACTAGAAAAGAATATGTGAAGCCACAAACACGTGACATTGGCTTGAATGTGTATATCATGTTGAGAAGATATGTAATTCACTGATTGTCTTACTTTGTCTTCATTTAAGGCTTGCTACTTAACACTAATTGTATTGTATTAAGGCAAGAGTTAGTGGAAAACAATATTATTTGCCACATCAGTGATGGTGAAATTGTCTAAATCGTCAGATAGCCCGCATCGGTTGATAGCTCGCATCGGTGAAATTGTCTAAATCGTCAGATAGCCCGCATCGGTTGATAGCTCGCATCACCTAAACAATCATTTTTTTTAATGGCAATGTACCTGTAATGTTTTAGAAATATGACTGACGTACATGCTTGATGTCTCTTCACAGGAAGAACGAGAAGCCAAAACCAGAGCCAATGGAGTCAGCCGTCCGTCGCCAATGGACCAGCTGACGCCATCCCCGTGCGAAGACGAAGCCAAGCTCCTTGTTCAGGACCAGTATATGGAGGTCGGGGAATCCTCAGGGATTGTAATGGATGAGTCGTCGCCGAAATTCTTCACCCCAACCGAGGAGGGGCTGGCGGATCTGGAGATGGAATCCTGCGAGTGTCGGTCCCTCGAGGACATCCGATTGGACAGTCCGACCCCGGAGAACGATGGGAAGAGGATCTCGGAGGAGTTGGCCCGGGTCCTCGCAGAAGAGGCGGAGAATACGCAGAATGGCGACCTCGGGTCGGATACGTCTTCCGGATACGAGATACTCTTCGATAAACCAAACCCACATCACGATGACGCCGGTTCCTCAAAGGAAGCATTGCAGAACGACACAGTGTCCTCTAATCATGATCAGAGTCAAGAGGGAGACAAGTCTTCGACGAAAAGTGGAGACAACTCTCTGACACAAAATAGCGATAGCGGTCGACCGGATCAGAGGATGAAGTCAGCTGTGTCTGTCGACAGCGGTTGTCCTGCCGACGAGCCAAACGTGTCGGCGCCAAAAGACACTGCCGTTAAGGAACACAAGAATGTATTCACAAACCACATCCCAAACACCAGCACCACAGGAAACCACTTCAGCACCACAGGAAACCACACCGGTGCCACAGGAAACCACACCAGTGCCACAGGAAACCACACCGGCACCACAGGAAACCACACCGGCACCACAGGAAACCACACCAGTGCCACAGGAAACCACACCGGTGCCACAGGAAACCACACTGGCACCACAGGAAACCACACCGGCGCCACAGGAAACCACGCCCAGTCCCCCGGAAGGTCACAGCTCCAACTGGACCTGAAGAAGTCTCTGTCTCGTCACAGCTCCACCACGTCCACCAGGTCACAGCCACACATCCACAGGTCGGCGTCCGCCAGCGTCCTCAAGACCACCCTCAACCACACGGGGAGCATGTCCCCCACCGACTTCCTCCGACACCGCCACGACGCGCAGAGCCCCCTGCAGGCCATACGACACCTGCCCATCGTGAAGAACCCCTACATGTCGCCACTGCTCGCTCCCGACCACATGCTTCGCGATCTGCCCAGGATTAGCCTGGTGGTACGTATGCTGCCTGTGATGTAACATACATTGTCTGTCACGTAGCATATGTTCAGGGCTCCAGACTAACATTTTGAGTTACTTGCCCGCAGGGCTAGTCAGGGCACCAAAGCATCTATATGTTAAAAAAATAGGTTGCCCACAGAGTAATTTAACTTGCCCCTGTACGTCGGCCGTACCTTAGTCCAGAGCCCTGTATGTTGTTTGTAAAATCTGACCATTGATGACGTAATGATTACCTTAATTACTATAATAAATCGACCAGCAGGGAATTATTTTTTTCAGCTCTTCGAATTATTACAAAAAGATGAAATTTACAGGATGCGGAAGCTTCATGAACGAGTACTCTTGGGATAAAAAGTGCTCATATAATATAAACACCATAGCTGGACTTTATCTATTTTGTAATAATATTTTTATCTATTTTGTAATAATATTTCTGTCATTGTGTATGGGCAAAATATGTAATGCATTAACTCACTCAGATTAAGTATTTCCAATCAGTTTTGACCATTGTTGAATTTAGAAGCACTTTCCTGATGTCTCTCTGTTTCTGTCGACAGGCGTGCCATCTAGATCCCATCCTCGACGACTCTGTGATGTTTACCAAGCGACTACGAGAGCTCGGTGTACCGGTAGACCTCCATTTCGTAGACGACCTACCTCATGGATTTCTCAATTTTACCCTCGTGTGTAAGGAGGCGAAGCAAGCTTCGGAGATCTGTATCACTAAACTGCGGGAGATGCTCGCACCTGATAAGAAAAGTCAGCCAGATACGTGATCACACCACACTAATAAGTCAATAACAGACATGATTGTGCCGCAATAACTAACATGAACATAATCGTAATCAAACCATGACAACAAAAGTGTAGAACACGATCACACTGTGATAATAATAGTCACATGCATGATCATACCATGATAACAAATGTCACACCATGCATGATCATGCAATATAACCAGTCAACAATATGCATGATCATGCTACAATAACAATATCAAATGTAATCACACCACAATAACAAAAGTCTAAACCTGATCATACCATGTTATACAAAATCATATTAGACATGATAATGTCATGATAACAATAACACATCAATATGGTCATACCATGCTAACAAAAGTTAATACTATGCATGATCATGCCATGATAACAAAAGTCATCAAAGGACATCATGCCATGACAACAAATGTTAAAATCAGAAATCAAACCCTGATAAAAAAAATTTAGCTAGTCTCAAAACGTGATAATATCTTGATAATATCACAATAACAAAAGTCGCAAGCTACATTAAAAGGTATTGCTCGGAGTATTAAAACTTGTGAATATCATATTATGAGTTGTCTTGAGCTTTTTAGAAATGTATATATTGCCATCTCTGGTACTGGGGATTATTTGTGAGAGTATATTTTACCATGGCATCCTAAATCACAAATAATTTTGTAATCATGTTTCCAAAATAGAAGATCTTGAATTTCAACTGTACAAAATGTCATTGTTACTGTCTAATAGATGTTGTCTCTCCCTTTTCCATGTGTTCTGTTCAGGGCGCTGGCCCATTTGACCCATCCAACCCATCTTCTAGCGGGGTTAGCAATAGCCTAATGAAGCTGACTTATCAATTTGAAGAGTTCATATGTAACAATATCAAATAGTTATTTAATCTCCAAAACAGATGAACGATTAACTTACGTTCTGTTATCGAATAAAGTCATGGGGAAAATTGCAACACTTCATAGCCTAGAGGTAGAGATGAAGAAAGTGATATTTGGTATTATTTGTTATGTAACCGTATGTGAAAAATAAATCAAACAAATATTATTTTTATTAGAAATGTTATCATCAAATTTGAGGCTTTGTCATTAATCGCTGTCTTTCATTATGGTCTGTGATAGAAGTTTTATATTTATGGCTGCAATGCTAAATGTTAAAAAAGCAATGAATTTATCTGTTGGTTTATTTATCTATGCTCAACAAATTTAATTAGAGACCGGTAACCGTTCTGGGCATATACATTATTTAGGGAATGTGCCCAGATTATCTGCCGGCTCTTAATTAATTTTGTTCAGTATGTAAGAGATTTGCCTGTATTTTATTACCTTACATGTAAAAGAATTGTCTAATAATGCAATCATGATACATAGATGTTTGCTGTTTACTATCACAGTTAGTTCAATATAATTTTAGAGTTATGGAATTGATTTATCTAATATATTTCTCAAGTTAATTTTGAAGATGTTCTTTTACTTTTGATTTGTTGACTTTTCTTTGTTCATTTTCTATGTTTTTAATTTCATGTGTTCATTGTCATTAAAGATTGTATTTTAGAATTATCTTGAAGATTGTTTTCAAATTTAATTGGAAAAGAATGTCCAAAAGAAAACATAAATGTTCTAATTTTTCATGTTTTATCATGTTTATTCTTTGTGATTATACAGTATATATACATGACCGGTTACAAATCTTTTGTATAGATAGATTATTTAGCATAGCGTATATACCAAGTTTATACAAAGTCATTGTACAACTGATTATAGGATCTATTTTCTATGGAATTGTATAGTGCCATAAATTATCAAACAAAATCTGCCAAAGATCAATGAATGTCAATTATTAATATTGTCATCTGAAATTACTATTTTTCTTTAAAAAAAAAAAAAGCAACTGTCACAATATTATCTTTTTCTATCTCATATTTTCCTCCTGAAAAAATAGAACATTTTAATATACCATTTGAAATAAAATTTCAAATGTTATATTAAAATTTTCTGAACGATACATACACAAACAATATTTTTATAAGGCATTATTCTAAGATTAAAATTAAACAAACTTTTCTTTCTTTCTGAATTGTAATTGTGGACATATCAAAATATTTACTGCATGTTTTTATTATGTTCTTGACGAACGGTGTAAGTTAGGGCTCTGTGGCATCTTGCACCAATATTAAAATTCTGGGTTTGAATCCTTAGAATTGGGCATCGTGTGTCTTGATTTAAAATGAGAGAAAACAAAAATCATATTTGCTGGAATTGCGTTGTCTTTGTATTGGCTGTATCAAATTAATTAAAATTTACTATTGTTTTATTTCTGATTGTCCAACATCAATATATAATGAAGGCCCTGTAAATGTGTTTGTCCTTTTAACCTGATGTTTTCAAATTAAATGTGTTTTTACCAAACTATGGTCATGTTTGGGCGAAATATTCCTGTTGCGACATAAAGCACTAATTTATTCATTGTACTTATCAATACAATACCTTTCTCAAGTCAAATAGAATATTGTTTTATTATGTGGTCTAGGTAACTGCTGCCTTCTATTCACAAATGAATTTAGTACCAAGTTCAACTGCTCAATAATAAATAATGTATTTATATTTCCTTTGCCATCTCTTGGACAAATTTGATTGGCTATCTTTTAAACTCCTATTACATCAGAGTTCACAAAATGTCAGTGGAACAAAAGATTCGACAGGTTGTCAATTGCCAGACATGAATCAGATTGGTTTCATCTGCATCAGCTATGGGTGCTTTCTAATTCTCATCCCATCATGAACAGATCATGTGATCATTGATGTGCCCCATATTATGTCATTTGCCGCAATATTTTCATATGGAGTAGACTCTAGATATTATTGTATTATTTTAGCAAAATTTAGGACAAAATATCAAGTTTTGATGCATGTTGAATTTCATGAATGAATTTGGAAACACATGCCGTATTAAATTTTCATTCTTATGCCAAGAAATTATTTCAACTTGTATTAGAGCATGATAATGTATTTTCTTGTAGCGATATGAAAAGGTAAATGTGTTGTCATTAACCAATGTCCAAGTGACCTATTCCACAGTATGTTTGTAGTACAATGAGGATTTATCACCCCATATGCTCTATAGTGACCTTGACCTTGACTCTCATTGTGCTATATTCATTTAGGAAAATAGTCACTGGCATTATCTCTCTAGAAGTCAATTTTTATTTTTTATTTTTTAATTCTATTTTCATCTAACTTGTCATGCATTAATCATAAAAAGAGCTTTCGAATGGGATTATTTATTATTCCCAAAATCAGAACATGGTGGCCTTTCTAATTACATCAAGGTTGTGGCAATGCTTTGTTATATTGCATCTGGATTTGTGAGGATTTGTTGTGTATTTCATACATCATATCCACAGTCAATTACTGATTTTATTTTTATTGCGCCGGTGTTCGGAGTTCATGCCAATCCAAAACTAGTCGTATTTTAAATCTGTTTATAAATTCCAAACAAATGTGTGTATGCTTCCAAGAGAATTACAACTTTCTCCTTTAGTTAGTTCTTTAGTAAATTTCAAACGTGAATATTTGCCAAAATTTACATAATTGTAGTTGTCTGGAGAGGTCGTAAGCATGAGGTGATGGGTGATCTTTAACCGTACACATGCTGTAGTCAGTCCTAGATGCCCTTAGTCTGTATGGAAATACTGTCTGTTGTAATACTGTCAGCAGGCATGGCAACTTTCCACTGATTCACGGAAATCCACTTACTTAATTGTCCAGGGTGGGGGTCGATTTATTTTCACTGGACTTGGCTTGGAGCCAACAGACCCTGCTGGATTATGCACATACAGTGCTGTTTAGGGCATCTCCGGTTGCCTGCAGCAAGGAGAGGGTTAAATCACAATGGTCTGTTGCCGTGCCTGGCTATGGAGAAGGTCATATTGTTATAAAATATTAATCTTGATGTCCATGATGTTGCAAACTGATGAATAATTCTGAATGAGATCTCTGAACAACGTGCTTTATTATTATTGTAATAATATTCTTGTGTTCAATTTAGCATGATCTATAAACATGCTCCATAACATGCCCTATAAAATCCTGTGTTCCTCTCGTAACTCTCTGATTATGATACAGATGTGTTTCTCCGTTTATTTGATTGTTTTTGTGCCATTGTGTTCGTGAAATTGGTTCATGCACTATGTGTTGTCATATTCAACAGAATTAATTAAGGGCCAGTATACCATTTTGGAGAAATAAATCTACCGCTACGTTAATTTTAACAACGAAAAATTTCCAAATGTCTACAGATTCCAGGTACCGTATTGAAGACCTCGTGGACTTATTGGGAGAAGAATGGTGCCAGATTGCTCAAGCCGTATTACGAAAGATTGCAGAATGCTTAATCCCCAAAATATCTGCTTGCCCTTGATTTATCTTTGTTGAGTATATTACGTATTTCTAGTAATATTATTCTATGATATATATGTACAGTGTAGACGTATATTTGAAAAATGTGTGAATGACTTGACTATTGTGTGCAAGTAATGAAGGTGAAGGAAAGCTTATTCGATTGGGGTGATTAAATATAAAATGTATTTGGTTACCTTTGTTGTAATTACTGCTTTATTTTGAAACTCGCTAAAATATAAATTTAAAATAGTAAATGTATACTAACATAGACTGCAAAATAACAATATGTTATAGGTACATATAAAATATAAAAATACAAAATATGTTTGGTTGCCTTTATTTCAAATGCTGCTTTATTTTGAAACTTGTTAATGTTAAAATTTAATATTAATATAGTAAATATATACTAACATAGACTGCAAAATAATAATATGCTATTAGTACAGTCAGAATACTTGCTTCCATGACAGTTAAGACAAGCACAAATTCACTAGTGTAAATATTTTCCTGGCAAACATATCAATAATAGCATATTCAGGCCTCGTAAAAGGCATACTATCACAGATATTCTTAGCTACAACTGCAAAGTACATTCACTTGACATACACAAAATCATGTTTGTACTTCCAGATATCTTTCCACCGCTGTATGGTAGACAAAATACCACTGCACCCCAATGATAGTGTATTTTGACAATCTGAATACCGTATTTCCCCGTGTATAATACGCTACCATGTATAATACGCACCCCCTTCTCAAGGAACAAAATCCGGGAAAAT
>JAUTBQ010135963.1:0-15110 GCA_032361185.1 Lepetodrilus ovalis | reverse complement strand
ATCGAGGGTGGAGGGTGGGTGCATGAAAAGCAAATCTGATTGGTCAGTAAGCACCAAAACTGGTTTTACGAACGTGAGACGATTTACTTTTCATGCACCCACACTCCACCCTCGATTGTCAATCAAATACGACCATGGTTAACCATAGTTGAATTATGGGTAATATTTGCCTACTTATGGGTAATCTTTTCACTCGAACAAGGTACTAGACGTTTCGCCCTGTGTACGTTATGTCCCCCTGTCCCCGTGGGGACCTCCAATTCTGGTTTGAACTCTAGTACATTTCACTAAGAATATGTTTATGGGGCATATTTCGCCCCTAGAAAATAATCACAGGTTGAATGGCTGGGTAATGGACATCTTGCATTGTGTGATACCAGCAGTTGAGTACTATGTCTCGCATAAATTCTGAGATGTAATACGTTTGTATGCAACACAGGCTCACAGGCCTACGTAATGGGATCTACTATGGGATCTGACATTCCACGTGGCCGTGCAGCGTAGCGTGTGTCAATTTCAGCATCTGATTGGCATGTTTATACAATCCTCAGCATAAATGTGTTGACTTCGGTGGTATCCAATATCCATGGTATCTAATTATATGTAATACTACCTTCACATACACGGATTTGACTTACGACTCCTTACGGATCGCCAACTCGTAGCCAATCGCAAGCATCCGTAAATAACTCGCTGGTATCCGTAAATAACTCGCCACAACTCGCAGCAACTGGTAGACATCCGTGAAAGGAGAGGTACATTTTTGACATGTAAAAAATCTTCTTACGAGTGTCCACGGATTGATTTTCCGTAACTAACTCGTAAGCAATCCGTACATATCGTAAACCGCTCGCAACAACACGTAACAATCCGTAAACTGCTCGTAGCAATCCGTAAATAACTCGTCACCACTCGCAGCAACTCGTAGACATCCGTGACAGGAGAGGCCAATTTTTTACATGTCAAAAATCTTCTTACGAGTGTCCACGGATTGATTTTTCCGTAACTAACTCGTAACGATCCGTAAGCACCCGTGGACTTGTGCTATCGTAAGGACTCGTAAGAAAAATCCGTGTATGTGAAGGGAGCATAAACTAGGGATTACCGGTAAGTTACAGTATTAACTAAACTAAGTTTTGCTTAAACTACCTCTTTATCGACTTGTACTGTCTGTCACCCAGAGTGTGATGGGCTTCAAGGCTGTCAAGTGGAGTCCCGTCAAGTTCGCGGACTACGTGTATCCCTTCTGGGGCCAGGCTCTGTGCTGGGGGTGCATCACACTCTCCATCCTCGCCATCCCGGCCTGGTTCTTCTGGTATCTCTTCAAACACGGCGGATGTCAGGTAACACGCACTTCCGGTTGCATTGACGTTTAGTAAGAAACAACCACTAAACGAATGTTCGCGTCGGTTCAATTGTTGGCTACCTTAATCGTCATTTTTTCTGGGGCCACTTTCAATATTATGTTCGCATAGGACATACGTTTACATTGAAAAATATAAACCACAAGATAACAATAAAAAAAATTTAAATACATAAATAAAAAACTCTTTATACATTACATACAAGGTAATGAGCAATGATTTAAATTAATACATTATATCAATACTATAATGCGAGTAAATTCTTCGTGTTCTTATTGTTGTTCTTTTTAAGTTTAGTGTTATTTTCAGTCATCTTCCAGCAGTTCTGATTTCTGAAGGACAATCGTGTATACCGTGCAATCTTTGAAATATTAATCATTTCTATTCGTAGTAATTGTGCTACCATTATATGGGATTTTCTTTTGCATGGCATATGGCGGTATCTAGACGTCACGGTGTATTTTCATACATGTATAATCAAACGTTTTCAATATTTCTCGTTTCTTCCCCTCTACAGCTGATGTTCAAGCTGTGTAAGCCGACTGCCGCTTGGGGTCCGAGTCTAGACGAGAACAGAACCGGGAGGTACGCGTTATCAGCACCTACTCCAGACAGCGACACCAACGAGAAGACTCCCATTACAATCCCGACCATCATCATCTGTGACGTCGATGACACTGGTCATGGTGGAACCTTCAACAACGCCTTTGATCATGTTGATGTCGACGAAAGTTCAGGTTCCAAATGCCCGGTTGTAGGTCATGACCTGGACCGGAAGTGGAGCACTGAATCCGTCACTGGAGGTAATATAGACAGGAAGAAGTCGAACAGTTTCAAAGGCAAGACAACCGGAAGTCGTGGGAGTAGTTTGAGGTCACAGGGAGACGGCATTCGTAGCAATAAAATTGGCAGTATGGATGAGACTGCTTCTGCTATTGAACTAGAAGGAACTATTGTCGTCATTGAAAACAGTGTTGATGAAGCACGTGAAGGACCAGTCAGTCTATCAGCTACCAAGAACTCTCATGATGGTCTGAGTATCAAAAGCGGAATCAAGAATAGCGTGAAAGATGAAAGTTCAAGTCTAGTTGCACCAGATAAATCTGTCAGTGCTAGCATCGTAGAGTCGATTGGTGTGGAGATAAAAAAGATACGCGAAGAGGACCCAAATGACTGCACTAAAGGATCTACTAACGGAAGCATCAAGACCTCTACTAACGGTAGAAAACAAAGCAAAAAAGGTCCAGCACCCACAGCTCCTAAAAAAAGAAACTCCATTTCTAGGAAAGATCTCAATGGTAGTATGAATGAGTCTGAAACTGGAGATATTGCCAGCACCAAAGAAACGCATGCAAAGCCAGATCCTGGAAGCGAACAACCTCGCTCTAGGAAGGGTCAAGGTGACCTGGGATAGGTCAATGAACTAGAAGCTGATCATGCTGTGAGGTCACAACTGTAGTCTGGACAAGATGGCGTCGGCATTACATCCGGACCGGCTGTCATGATTAGACTTGCTCCCGTGAAACCCTCCAAAGGACTTGTATATATAGTCTGGAAGATTAAGGAGGGTTCTTCAATATGGGTTTATACATAGTTCAGTGGAAATTCTATACAGCATTCTTTCTTATCTAATTAAGACACTTGGGTATATGATTACACTACTGCAACGTTCGTTTATCAAAGTTCGATATGAGATACACATTTTATTCCAGAGAAATCACAACAGTTATTATACCCGATGTCTGCGTTTTCGTTTTAAGTCGAATACTGCCTATACTATTACCACTGTTTGATTTGTTGTAGTGGATTTACACTGGGAAAATGATGGATTTACATTGGGAAAATTATGCTATATGTACAGTATTTTGTTCTTATTTATTCTTACCTTTACCTTTTGCAATATATTCTTATAACTAGTTAATATGCTCAGAAGTACCGTATCTTCATTCAAATATATGGGAAAAACATCACGTCTATCTTTTCTAAAGGGGATCAGTTTCACATGTAATTATTATTATTTCTATTACTTTTATTACTACTATTGAACTATTATTGTTATTATTATTGTTATTATTATTATTAAATTATTATTATTATTATTATTATTATTATTATTATTATTATTATTAAAATATTGAAGTACCGGTAATGTAAAAGTATACAGGGAAGACCATCTTGAAATTGTCTTATAGGAAGAATATTAAATTCATTATTTATTAAGTCATTTTCAATCTTGAAATACCAATAATGTATATTTCATGTGTCTATATTGTACACATGCATGCAATATATATATGTTTAAATGTCACCGATATTATATCTCCACAATTAAAGTTGATGCCAAATTATGTTCATGTTTTATTTTATGTGTATAGAAGTTATACTATTAATTAAATAATCTTTCGTGCAATTCCTAATGCGTATACTAGTAGCAAATAAATATATATCGACTCATCAACTGCAATTATTTAAAGTTCAGAAACACCTCTTGAAGAATTTCACAAACGACTAAAGTGAGATTAAATAAGTAATACCACGCCTAGAGTCTACGACACGTTTTGAGAACGATTTCATTCTCAAGCTAAAACTTTCTATGTGGATTTGTGAACATACATACACTAAGGCTGGGACGAAATAATCTATGTTTGAAGGCGACTGTGAGACTACTACTATTAAATATATATACCACGTCTAAGCGAAATATGAATCTCGTATAATGGAGAAAATACTAAAAGCAATAAACCTGTTCTAGAATTGTGCAGATATAATGAAATGACGACAAATTCACACATGAATAACATAGCAAGCCTTCCTATATAGCGGCAGGAATAACCTGCGTATTTCCCGGAAATACTGGAGTAACGGTAGGAAATATTAACGTACCGCAGTACAAGAAGACATACGTGAACAGGAATAGCAAACATGCCGACATTGTAACATAGCTAATATAGTATGTAACAAACGTACACGAGATGTAACAGACACAACGTACTGCATGTGTTAGTATAGGCCGAGCCTACTTGTACATCGCTAGCTCTGACGTGTAGAAAGTTTCATACAGCACTTTCTAATCGTTTACTATTATATTAAAGTGAACAACCATATGACGGTCAATTCGTAAGTGTATGCTATATAATAGCATGTAACATAAATACAACAAACAAACATCCAGTGCTCAGAATGATCGTAGCGCTACGACAGTCGTAACGTAAAGTTACGCCCCTCGTTGTGCTGTTTGACCGCGTCTTTTGAACGATACAAAGAAAAGAAAATGTCATGGTATTCTTTGAGGAGACACTACATAATTATGCGATTGGAATCCATGTTTCTATATTCTTCTATAACGTGTTGCAATTAACCTGTTCCAACACGGACCACGACTAAAACAGAAGTTAATTGAAATGTTGTTACAATTACGTAGGGATATGTCAACATTTGCTCCCCCATGGGAATAATTAAAGTCGGGTATTGCCAGGCACATACTGGCTATTGTCTGTTCAATGTTAATGTTCGTGTAGATGTTATAAATGCATAGAAATAACATTAAATCATGACCTCTTGCTCCCTTCGTGGTTTGAGTGGACGTCTGATATAGAATCCATCGACATCTAAACCACGGCATGAAATAGGATACAGCACAAACAAGTTTCAGCTTCCTCATTTTTTTACTGACAATTTAACGACATAATAGCACAGTGCATAATGGACAAACGAATTGCGATTTGAGATTAATAACGCTTGATTTATCCACCCAAAAGTTGTTATTTACTCATGTACTTACCGACATCCCCCAGCACTCGATAGTATTAAAACAAATCATATTTTATATTAAATAAGGGAACGTTCAGCTATTTATCTTGTCCGTGATGTATCACTATTCTAAGAAGGAATGCGAGCAGGAATTAGAGTTATCTACCCTTTTACATTGTCGGCATCATAACAATCTACGTAATGTCTACAACATAACGATTATTTTTGTGTGATTACTTCAGACAATCATTTGGTTTCAATACTCAGTTAAGTAGAGTCTCCCTAGAAGGCACCATACATCTATAATACATCACCAGCATCGCCATCATCACAATCGAGGCCAGCTATTACGAAAAGTACAAATGTATGCCAGTATAGTTCAATCAAGGTTTTGTTCATATATCGCCAAATGAAATGTTAACTTGAGCATGAAATCGTGCTAACACAATTTCCTAATCTTGGGGCCAGCGTGACGTCTACAACTTCGTAAGGAACTTCATAATAAGTGAAATTCGATGATCTGCCCTTTCTTAATAGAGGAAAATCCAAGTAACAGTCTAAAACTTTAAATGTCAAGTGTATGTAGTTTTTGATGATGGAAAATTAATACAGTAAGAATATCAATTCAATATTTATCCGATATAAATAGAAATATGATCATTATGTATACTTATCTAACTTTCTGAAATTCACATATAGACCTACTTGTATATTTTCGGGGCATACACATGATAAATCAGTGTGACTAAAATGCTAGCTGAGGAAGATCGGTTCTGTAAATCACTCTAAACAAGGGAATTTGTATGCAAGGCCATGCCCAGTGTTATACGTCAGGTATAACGAACGCCAGTCGTACGGGGGGCCCTGTAGAGACGCAGAGAGTCTGAAGACACGCAGACGCACCGATTGGCTGTAGGGAACCACTCGGAGCGGTATTCTATGGAGGTGAGGTTGGGTGGGAGAGGTGGGAGGGAGGTGGGGTGGGAGGTACGGTTGGAAGCTTCATATTAACTCAAATATCTAATGAAATTATTTAAATGTTATCTAATATTAATAATATAATGAAATGCAAATTGGTGTAATGTATGCATTGAATTATTAACTGCAAACATAACGGACAGACAATCATGATAGGCATTACAATTTTAGTATTATTATGTAATGTCTTTACAATGTGCTTGTCCGTCAGGTTTAGAAACATCAGAACTGGGGGTAGGGATTGGGTTGGGGGCAGATAGAGAGAGAAAGAGAGAGGGGGACAGAAGATGTGTGTGAGAGTGGAAGAAAGAAAGGAAGAAAGAATGAATATTTATTTTCGTTAACTCTACCAATAACAACCTTTAAGCTGCATTACAACATAAAACAATACAGCTTAGACCCAAAGTGAGTTTAATATTATTACATTGGGGCACCATTTCATACCCATCATTTCAAGTAAAGGTAACAACTAAATGAAATAATGAATTATTCAAATGTATCGTGTTTAATAATGGATATGTAACATGGTAACCGACATTTGAAATTAAATGGCTTGATATTTCAAGCATACATCAACTGAAATTGTTTAACATGATTATTATTTTGCAGTGAACCAATTTAAAATTTAATTATTAGCTAATGTATAACAAATACGTCATATATACTACATACACTGTAGATCAATACTATACATGTATGCTAGCTATAATATATAGCTGATCGTGATAGTGAACTAAAGAGGTCCACCGTATGCGAGAAATACAGGTAAACTAGGCACACGTAAGTCCCGTATAATTAGACGAGTATGTCCAGGTAAGAAGAAGATTGTTTTTTAATTCCTCACGTAATGCAGTCTTAAGCCTCACGTGTTTCCACGGTACACGCCGGGGACGAGATAAATGTTAAAAACATGCCCACAGTAAGCGGATGGGACGGAGAAAAGACATTTCAATTTCGTGTCAAAAACACCCACGTATTTTACTAGTGCTGTATAAGCATTAATGTGTGAACATCACCTCATTCACTTAAGCATCTTCTTTAGAACAAAAAATAAATAAAAAGCATAATAAAACTATAACGGCGTAGATCGAGATAAAATTGTTCGACGGTAATACATTTAGAGGTTACACAAATGGGACAAGTGTTACGTTGTATGGTTCGTAATGGGCATATAATAGAATGTTGTGTTCCTTCTGGTGTATTTAACGATCAGGACCACCTGGAATATTTCCACGTGAGTAACATATAGTATTTAGTAAAGGCTTTTAGGATGTATACTACCGGACACGATTGTTTTGTAAATAAGCAATTGTTTGATTAGCGTGTATTGTTCTAGACAATTCTATATCATCTTACTATACACAATTATAACAGTGAGTAACGTATGTTTTTATGTAAAATAGTATTTATTCATTTAAGACCCGGAGATGAATATTGTGTTGAAGAGAAATATTATTACATATTATTATATCATGTTATACGCAAATTGTAAGCAATACTAACCATACCATATTATATAGCGGGACCCGTTAAATATTCATGTTTTGTGTCATGTTGCACCATAATCTCAATCACCTCCCATTTCACAATTATTGCTAACATTGAAACAGCTATGTAAACCACATAAAAAAAAAAGGAAAAACAGCACCAGGAGCATCTCATTCCAAACCGGAAGTCATCGACCTTGTGTTCCAGAAGTCTGACAAAGCCGATGTCGTGGCCTGTGAGAATGGTGTTGAACACACGGCTACAGAGAAGGAGATGCTGGAACGCGGCAAATGGGGCGGCAAGCTGGAGTTCATCCTCACCTGTGTGGGGTACGCTGTCGGCCTTGGCAATGTTTGGAGGTTCCCGTACCTCGCCTTCAAGAATGGTGGAGGTAGGATTCAAGTTGAGAACATGCGTCGTATTTGATTGGCAATCGAGGGTGCTGGCTGGTGGAAAAGATTGTATGATCTGATTGGTCAGGCAATACCATGTATTATACCATGTATTAGATTTATTCTACACACTATTAACCCCTTGTATACTGTAGTTTGTCGAAAATCGACGAAGACAGTGAACTCTTTCTTGATAGATGTTCCTTTGAAATTTAAATCTAAATTTATTAAATATTTTCAAAATAGCATGTGTACTTTCTTTTGCACCTCAGTTTATATTTGAAATATGGGAATACCATTATATTGCCAAATGTGTCAGATAATTAGCTGCATATGTTGATTGTTTTTGCAGCCTCGTTCCTGATTCCCTACTGGTTCATGCAGCTGTTCGTAGGGATGCCTCTCTTCTTCATGGAGTTGTCATTCGGCCAGTTCGCTAGTCTCGGACCCATCACTATATGGAGAGTGAACCCTCTCTTTAAAGGCAATGGCTCTATTAAGTACAACGTGTCACCTGCACGAGCGTACACACCTTCTCTTCAAATGCAATTAATGGCTCCAATATACAATGCCATTTGCATGAGAGTAAACCCTCTCTTTAAAGGCAATGACTCTATTTAATATACAATGTCATAAGCATGTGTATACATAATAATAGGAAATTAACCGAGCTTCCAAACCAAAATTATGGCACGAGGGCATACATCTGATACGAAATGGAAACTCGGTTAGTATCCTATTTCTTACCCAAAGTGTCAAAGTACTAAATAGGCCTAGCATCAATATGTTTTTGATAAAAGGTAAACAGATTCTAAGCTGAGAAGTGGTGTAACCTATATAACGTCAGCAGTGTTAGGTAGCGAGGTTAGAGGTCAGCCAATCACATTACAGAAAAGTGTGGCAATACAAGTGATACTAACCGTACGGTTCATATCAATATATTACGAACCGGGATATGCTTGCCCTTTTGGGTAAGAAATCCATTTCTGGCATCGAGTCCTTCTTGAAAATATGCTGGTTCTGAAGTCCATGGGACACTCTGTTATCAAATATCCATCCATTAACATAATAGGTTATTGTTCACCATGACCATATGGATATAGAACCAGCTGTAAATCGTGATAAACAACATACATAAATATATATAATCATCCATAACGCCACCTTTACACTCTAGCCAATAACCAATCTCATTGGTAAACTTGTTTACTTAGTACTCTCCTTGTTATACGACATATGTAGATATAGTCGTAATCAAATTTGACATATAATATCATTAAACGTAAAACAAGTTGCAGATGGTGTTTCACCAATCAACAACATATATCTACTTGCACTACCGCATATACTTCTTTAAAAACTCTACGCAAGGATATCGAGCCGTAGTTTCTAATTAAGTGCAGGATGCAAGTTGCCCTGGGTATGATCTTTCAAGCCACACACCTCTGTATCCTTTCATTACGTGTTATTGTGTAACACGACGTCGATACGTGTGGTGTCCTCATGCCATGCGAGAGCACTCATCAATATTGCAGAACCCACGATGCAATTTGGCCACATGAGAAAAGTTGATAGTGAGATTTCTCTCACTTTACGAGCAGCTACACTCGCGTAATAGATTCCGAGCTCAATACCTTGGCAGAAGTTGCGGTCGGAAGCTAATCAAGTGGGGTCTGGAATTGATTGTTGGCATATACGCAGGTGTTAATTTGCATGTAGGGTGTTTTTCAGCGGTCGTATACGTTGATGTATAGTTTTACAATGACACAAGCACGCTGATGGCAGGTGGAGTTTGAAACGCATAATTATCCAAAAACATGCAGCAGCGTAACGGGGTCAGTGCACGCGGTGGTGATACCAATACATGGATAACATTCCTATTGGTCCGAAATGGTACTGAGAGGTCGTCGGCTGCTTGAAGTGCGAAATCAGCTGTACTGCACAGTAGTTCGTCATTTCCAGAAACATACAATGTAGGTCACGGTAGTCTCACATTATTAAATACAGCATCTATCTCACGATTCTTGTATCAATTTGTTCTTCCCCCTTCTGCTTCTCCGCAGTTGCATTTTAATATGAATGAATTAAATAGGAATACAAGAGCAACAAAATAAACCTCAATTTCAGACGAAGTCATGTGCTTCGTTTCCATTTAATGAAAAATACCATTTTCACCGGGATCAAGTGTGGAGATTTTACATTATTCTCCAACACAGTCCATACCATTTCTCTTAATGTCTCCTTGAAGTTTATTTCTGAAGAGATAATGAATTGCAGTTTACGAATTCTATCCGAATTAATTGGCAGATTGGTTTTCGGCAAAACCGCTGTTAGACCACCTTGACACCGAAGCTCATCATTAGATATTCTTCTGATCGTGTAGAGGTAAAACGATAAGACAAAGCCAATCTGAGCGCCAGAGATTTCTTGTATCAGGTTTCTTGAAATTTGTTAGGTTGGTACAAATTTTCCATTTATTGTCCTCGCTACGATATGTCGGTGCGGATTAAGTGCTACATTTTCCATTAGTTTAGGAAGGGATTGCTCTAAAAGACACGAACTGTCAGGATCCAGAAATCTACTCAAAAAGGACCCAGGAAAATCAATATCGCTGATGGTCTATGACAAGCGGATTAGCGTTGTGAAATAGACAGGTGCGAGGCATGCATTAAGACATCCTATACGTTTCTATCATAAACATATTGCTTAATGTGGTAAACATATCTCTTAATATGGTATCTAATACTCTTCTTGGTTTTTTTTGTCGTTTGTTTTCTCTTTGATTTCTATTTTGTTTTCTTTCTTTATTTATTCATTGGGCATGGGTGCTGGCTTTAGCAGTAATTCAAGATTGTTGTCAGTTATGGCAAGAGAACTCCCAACACATAGAGTTGCAGTAGACATGCACTACGCGAGTTCAGACATTTCATTATATATCATGATTGTATCGCCTTTTCATAACTAATGCTGATTTCACCATTAACTCTCTACCTGCTGCAGGCAACACGAGATGCTGTGTTTGTGAATAATCCAGCATGGAGAGGTTTAAGGACATACTTTTCTTCCAGTGTTCACATTGACGGTGTCTATAGATATGGATCTATTTGGTCTATAAATATGAATCTGGACCTGTAAAATAATGCGAGAATGTGGACAGTTTTTATGTTTATACGGAAATGTCCGCAGGGTAAAAATATCATCCTTTTTACGCCACCAAACGGCAGTCGTGTTGTTGCAATACTCTCTTGATACTTAATAGGTCTATAGTGATAATCGATCCCAAATATATCCCTGTATGGGTTATGAATATATAGATACTATTAAAGCTTCACGAACATACCCGAAAGGTAAGTATTTTGTTACATTAATGAGTGAATTGACAAACTAATTGAAAACGTCCCCTCTCCTAGGTATTGTAATAAAAAAAACCAGTGTAAATAGGACTGCTTGAGAAGACTAAAAATAATAATGTGCAGTTTTATATAGCCCCACATCCACGATGTAGCATGCTCAAAGCGCTACACATTATTACCTCGGCCTCTGGATCTGTGTGCACTCAATTCCTTCTCAACTCCCTGGGGAGTATACAACCCAAGCTGCCATTCAAGGCGCTACAAGGTTATCCTTCACATGTCCATCTAATCCTTCCGGGTACCCATTCTCTGCTGGGTGAACAGAGGCATGTTCGAATTAAGACACTTGCCTAAGGTGATACCAAAGGTTTTCCAGCCTGTGATTTAGTGTGGGGCCTGAACGAATCCTAGATACGATCAGGTTATCGGTCACACATCCATGTATCAACCACGCTCGAACGTGCTTCACTTTAACCTGACCACCATGCAACGCACGGGACCATTGATAACAGTGAAAGGTTAACACATATTCTAGTTTATAGTATTTTCCCTATATTTTCCTATAGGAAGCTTTAAAGTAAGGTATAAGGTATGGTTATAAAATCATCATCACCACCACCACCAACAACAACAACATTACCACCACCCACAACGACGACGACGACCACCACCACCACCACTACCATCATTACCACGACCACCTTACATGTCTACCTAGCTACAATTAGTATATGTCAACGTGCCCGGAGGAAATACTGTAACTACAGTAAAGTACACGCAGTTTACGTTCTCTAAACACGGATGCTAGCAGAAATTCTGACAAAAACACTCAAGCTGCCAGGAAAGAAAATTGCCTGATTACCGTAAGATTTATGTCCGCGTCTCCTTTTCTGATCCATGTCTTCTCAGACAAGGAAAGTAGCATTATACAGACGTCATAAGTGTGCATTCATATACTGTGTACATTCAGACTTCCCTAATTCACAATGTCTAACAATGTTACTGTCTGGAATTATCGCCCGAATATAAACGTTTTAAGCAAATAATATTCAAGACAGCAGCATATTAAATAATGGAATAATGCCGTACAATATATACCAGAATGAACATTTTAAATTTGAATCAAATAAAATAAATATTTTGATAGCACTTTTATTTTTATTAATGGTACATGTAGAAAATATTATTCACTTTAACATTTTTTTTCTTACACTTTGATTGAATATGAATGTATTGACAACATATTAGCCTAAACTTTTCAAAAGTTGCTATAGAAAAAGAAAAAGAAAACTATATATTTGCCATCCTTCATTTAGATGACACTATAGGAATTCACATTCATCAGTTAGGAAACGTTACCTGTGAGAACATGGCACGCTTTAATAGCATACGACACGTACATGCCCCAGTATGTCTACATTTTGACTTCAGAGAGCTTTTATCTCTGAAGAAAGAAGCGGCGGATGGAGCGATATTGATTGGCTTCGACTACTGTTTATACGTGGAGACAATAGACTCTTTAGACGTCTCCCGGGACCGTAGCTGACGGAGGTGTGTGGTGTTAGCACGCGGCGACATGTACGTCTCGGGAAACATCACCAATGCCCTGGTGCCGCCGGTCTTTAGTGAGTGGACACAGTGTCTAATGCCACACTTTCACAACGTTGAGGTCCGTATCCTGGTATTTGGGTTACATAAGTATTCCATGACATTCTCTTCCATCTGTCACAGTCTCGGATGTCAACATAATAGAGAAACTGTGCTGTCACTGAATGCCTCGATCTTAATAATTACTCATGCAACATGATTCAAAAGGGACGGATGAAACTCGCCGGCGGGTGTTTTTACTCCACACTAAAGTTACAAGTAAAAAGTTTTTGCGTGCTTACTTTAACTAATAATTCAGGTACGCATGAAACGGAGTCAGATATACGTTTCCAATCAATAATAAGACTAAGAGCGTATTGAAACATAGTGTATTGAAATGTCGCATTCTTCAAGAAGGTATTTAAATAGAGTTAACCGGGCTGTTTTCTCTTATGTACTGCCTCTAGAAAAGCTTTATTACCATAGTTCCAGGACCGGTCTAGAGTGGATGGACCTTGTCCAACGAGAAAGCCAATGAAAACAAGGATTAAGTCGTCACAGAGATCTGCACGAACATTATGTTACCCTAACCCAGTTTGCGTACTCAATTTACACACGGCTCTTATCCCTCATAGTGATGCCCGCCACGGCATCTTGAAGGCAAGGATTGAACTACTTCTAGAAAACATGCATAGAGTTCACATAATCCAGAGTCTAATGTCGAGCTCATTGACACGGTCCCGTCGTTATCAATTGCTTCCATACCAGCAAGCGAACAGATGTCTGTTTTGATATCTGATTTAGGAGCTGGAATAGTCCGGAACGTGCAACAGATAAAAACCTAGAAGCATTAACTAGATTTATGGACGATGCCATCCAGGGCAGGAGCTAAGTCCTTGCAGTGTAGGTCATCACTACTCTAGGTCATTGAGTGAGCTGAGCAGCATCCGGTGACCAGAAGGACAACAGCCTTACACGGGTTATAGCTTCCACATACCGTACATACATACATACATACATCTCCTTCCGTCATCTTTAATCTTTGTTGCTTCTCTCCCCGTCATTTCTTTTCCTACTCTTGTAGCGGTTTGCATTAAAGTTGTAATAACTTGTAACAAATCCATTTCGTCTTGTATAGGATATGTTTAAATGAAACATGTATGCATGATAGTAAATATGTTATCTAAGTGTTACGATATATATATACTAGTATCACTATAGTACTTGGATAGGAGTAGTTTGAGGGGACTATTGTTGTGTTAATTGGCCTGCGTACACCGTCAAGACACCGTTTACTATGTATGAAGCATTGTAACTGTTATGTAATCTGTAACCATGGACTAGGACGTGACGGATACAGATTCTATATGGATTTGAATACCACAGATGGTTCATCAGCTTCTTTCTGTAGTACATAAAGTTGAAGGTCTTTGATGAGAAATTGATCTATTCTGGTTGCAGAGTCTACTGTAGAAGTGAATCGTCTTTAATTCTGGAAATTGAATGCATTCATGATGGATAACTACTAGTCTGTGTGCCAGAATTACCTTTAACACTTCATATAATACAGTTATGAATCATCACACCAATAAGCTCAAATGACACCATACAGTATCACATCCGTACAACGCGATGCCAGTTAATGCCATACCCACGCTCATATCACAATATATCAAGCACACTCACAAGAAATCGCCTTCACATCAAATCAAAATCATACCCACATCCACATTGACACCATATTCCACAACACCATGCCATACAATAAGTATACCGCGTTATGTTTATTGTTTACTGTACATTAATATAGCATTTCTATGTTTATAATGTATATCTTGTATCTGCTGGAATAAATGTTTTGGGTTGTTGTTTTTTTATGCAAAGGAGATTAAATAAAAAATAATAAAAAAGAAGTGTATACCGCATTACATCAATCATGAACACCAACAACAATCATTCTCTTCAATAAACCAGATTATATACCACATGCATCAAAAGCACAGCTACCACACAACACTAGTGCACCATTTTCACACTAATTTACAGCACAAACACGGGTGGCCCCAATGGTCTCCTGACAGCGATAACACATCAGTCTGTACTATACGCTGTCACACTACTAGGGGTTTCGCGTGTTCAACATTATAAGGAATTTGATTGGCTCATATTATTATTAGCTGATGGTTTCAGGCGGAAAA
>JAUTBQ010135852.1:0-15112 GCA_032361185.1 Lepetodrilus ovalis | reverse complement strand
AACCACATCTTAAACACCCAAGCCAACAAGATAGACAAAGACAAGATCACCTATGTAGGAAACCACAGAGTAGATGAGACGTATGCCAACCACACAGTAAAGACGGGTGGGCATCATGACTTTACTGTGAATGGAAAACTTGACATTAAGGCTGGGACGCATATTAAAGAGATTACCAAACTCAAAGAGATGCATGGTAGTGACCGCATTGTTTTTAAGAGTAAAGGAGGGACTATTATCATTGATGGTGGTGGGATTACGCTTAAGGGGAATGTGACTATTAAAGGGAATGTGGCTATTAGTGGTGGAAGTGGTGGTGGGGCTAAGACAGCGAACCTTAGAGTTAATACAGGTAAACCTTTCTGTATGTCTTGCTTCTTAAAATCTATGGGAATTGAAGTATGAAAAAAGAGCTATTGACACTTTACAAAGAGCTACTCTTCAACCTACCCCAAACTACACCAGCACTCAAAACCTATGCTATCGTAGATAGCATACGAGATGAAGCAGTCAAAGAGAAGATACTTTTTAGTGGACTTAACACCGTAGACCTCTGGCATGAAGAACTCTTTGAGAATGAACAAGAAGTACCTCTTTACCTTATAGAACTAGAAAAAGACAATGAACTACTAGATTACCTACTAAACAATCACAAAGAGAGCATAGCCACTTACTTCATAAGCCCTTATGACATAGATACACTACAAAGTTACTACAGTATGTTTACCCATGTCAACATAGAGATAGAAGCAGATGACTTTCAAAAAGGTATCTTTGGGTTTTACGACCCAAACATACTATCAAACTACATACAAACGCTTTATAATCAAGAGAAGATAAGTGAGTTCTTTGCAGGTGTAGCCATGTGGCTTAGTCCTAGTGTAGAGAAAGAGGATGAACTCTATATTGCGTTTAGAGATAAAGAGGGTGAAGTAGATGATGTAAGTTTAGACCTTACGCGTCTACTAGAAGAAGAAAACCCAAGCCTTAACTTTGATAACGTGAGTTTACCTACACTTGCTAACTTAGAAGAGTATGCTCATGAAGTAGAGATAGACTCTGTGCAGGTGAAGATGTTTGATGATGTGGAGAAGACTAGGTTTATTAATGGTATTTTTAGGGAGTATAAGGCTGAAGGGCAGATACTTTATCATAGCGAAGAAACAAATAAGGAATTGGCATTTAATCTTTTTGATGAAGCAAAAAATATCAATATACTAAGTGAGGCAGGAATCTATAGATATATATTACTTGGATTAACAGTATTGAGACCTATGAATGAATTGAAATTCTATGGGAATATAGTTAATTCACCTAATGAAGAAGCTAAAATAAAAGTTATGGATGAGATAATGAATAAAATAATAGAGAGAAGGAGGGAAGTTAATGGGAAGTAATCCATATAGTGGGTATCAAGACCCTATGGTAAGAGCTGGACTGGGACAACATTCTGGATATAGAGACTCAAGTGATACTGCAGGGAGCAGTGTTGTAGTAGATACAGGTTGCCAAATAATCAATGGTTGGTGGGAAAATGATAAAGATGAGAAAGTAACTTTATCGCAAGAAGGAAGTAATGTTAAAATGGTTGTTACTACTTCAAATATAGAAGATGGAGCAAAAGTAGAATTTACTATCTATAAAAGTATATTCTTATCGTCAGATAATGTTATAGGAACATATAGTACAACTGTTCAGAAGAACAAAGCCTCGAAACTCATCACACTTATAGAAGACAAAGTAGTCAAAGAAGATAATTTTGCAGAAGCGAGAACTGGTACAAACACTATGATAGAAGAACTTTATTTTAAAGTTAAAATTACTCATAGTAATGGTGTAGATGAAAAGACACTTCCAATGATAAAAAGTAAGTATTTGCAGGTTGTTAAGCAGGCTGTTTTGGTTTCGGTATTCGTAGAAATGCCACAAAGTTTAACAGAGGCTCAAATAAAAGCCAGTAATGATATTATGGAACAAATTGGTCAGCGTGCAAATGATTTAGGTTTAAGTGGACATGCGGCTATTGCTATAGATGGCGAATATTATGACTACGGTCCATCAGGTGCTTTCTTTTATAGTCCTGGTCAACCATGGTGGGATGGTTTTGCACACAATCAAACAAGGGGTAAAGTTGATGTTTCAAAAGTTGGGGGAAAAGATTTAGACTTATTAAGAAAAGAATTACCAAATATTGTAGATAAACATGCCATTATATATGAGAATAAAATATTAGTAACGAAAAAACAAGCTAAGATATTAAAACAATGGTGGGATGCAAAATATAAAAATCTTGAAACATACTCTGTAATAGGTGCGGCGGGAGCTCATTGTACAAATACAGTTATGGAATCTTTATATAAAGCGGAGGTAATAGGAAAAGGTTTAGGAGGCTCGTTATCATATCATACAGAAGTAGCTGAACCTGCTGAATTTCAGAGTCATTTTTTAGATGATTTAACTCATCAGGCAGGTTTTTTAATAAATGGAAAAATACCTAAGGACTTAAATACTATACCTAAAAATGCCAAACCTGCTCCACTTGAAGCTATAATAAAGGAGAAAATTAAATTATGAAAAATATATTAATTAAAATACTATGCCTATTAGGATTAACTGGCTGTAGTCCTAGTAGTAACATTGAAAAGGGAATATTTTTATATGATACACCTGAATATAATGAGCTTGTAAAAACTTCTAAATTTTCATTAGCTGATACAGAAAAAATAATTTGTGACTCAATAGAAAAAAATATATTATTATATACAGATGATAAAAATATAACAAAACATCATTTTGCATTAAGTAAAAATTTAAGTTTACGACACTATTTGATATATAAGGATGATTATGTATTTATATATAGAGTTCCGACACATGCCGGTACTATTGAAATTTCTTCTGCTCTTTTTGTTAATAGAAATACAGGTAAATTAGTACAGAAACCCTATAAAGATGAAAATGAAAGAGTCTCAATTCGCATAGGTAGTGAATATTATTTAAACTGCAATAAAAAATAGAAAGGTGTCAATGAAATTAGCTTTATCTTTATTAGTCATAATATTTTTCACTGTATTCATTACGTGGTTTATGGTTGCTCAGCCAATCTTTTCATATCAGGCTGGCAAATATGGGACGATTCAAGCTAGTTCAGATAAACTGAAAAACCAAGTCTACACTATAGTAGAAAAGTTTAATGACAGAGGCTATACTAATACACAGGTACTTGACAAAACAGCAAAGTATATTCATAAGATGTTTTCTATGTATAGTGATGATGTTAGCTATCAAGTCTTTGAAGCACAAGACCCTCAAGGAGACATAACAAGAGAGTATAAAAATGTCATTGCTACCTTTAAGGGTAAAGAAGAGTGTGAAGAGGGTATATATGTTATAGGAGGACACTATGATACATTTGGGGGATATGTAGGGGCTAATGATAATACTTCAGCCATAGCTGGGTTAATAGAATTAGCACGACTTTTTAAGGATACTCCTCCGGAATGTACACTTCAAATAGTTGCTTATACTTTAGAAGAACCTCCCTTCTTTAGAACAAAGAAGATGGGTAGTTACATACATGCCCAAAGCTTAAAACAGAAAGGGCAAAAAGTAAAATTGGTAATAGTCCTTGACATGATAGGTTTCTACAGTGATGAAGCTAATTCGCAAGGGTATCCTCTATCATTAATGAGTTTATATTATCCTAGTAAGGCAAATTATATTTCTATCGTAAGTAACTTTTCTCTTAAAAATATAGAGAAAGTACGAAAAATAAAAAGTGTCTTTTCTTATACGTCTAAACTCCCTACCTACTCTATAAATGCTTTTAGTTTTTTGCCAGGTATTGATTTTTCAGATCATCACAACTATTGGAAATTTGATTACCCTGCTGTTCTTGTAACCGATACAGCTTTTTATCGTTCAGACAATTATCATACTATGCAGGACACTCCTGACACATTGAATTATGTAAAGATGGCTAAAGTAATTGCAAGTATTTTTAATGTTGTGCGTGCAAATAAATACAACTTGAATCAATAAAAGGATACTGAGTCTTATGAATAAAAGCTTGCCAGTAAGCTTATATGGATTGCCTAAAAACAATGCTTCCTTTTACACTGGGATAGAATGTCGAAATGATGACTTTAGAGACTTTGCCTTTGCTACACATCCTGATGCTTATAGTCCAAAAGATATGCAAAAACTACTATGTTCAGATCTTATGGCTATAGCCAATACCCCTGCATACAAAGAGTGGCTCTCTGGTGCAACATGGGAACAAGCTATCATCATGGGTAAAAATATGGATATCGGTGACATTACACTCGGGATAAAGGGGACAGGCTACTTTTAATCCAATTATTACAATAAATCCCGAATTTAAATCCATAGGAGAAGATGATGTCATGTATTCCAAGAGGAGAGTTACTATATTACATTGTTACGTTACATAGAAGCCAATGCCCTAAGAGCTAAACTTGGTAGAAAGGTAGAAGGTGGAAACAATAACGGAACCCATGGGAAGCTTCATAAAGCCACAGACAATAATACCGATGCAATGGTGCATGATGAATATAAAAAAGGCGACACTTCCTGTAACCAAAACGCAAGCTCTATGAAATGTACCATAGAAGCCTCTGCCCATGCAATGGCAGATAAGTTTGGCTGTGATAAAAAATGTATAAAAAAAGAGCTCAATGATTTCTATAAAGACCTCTGTAAAAACGGAGGCTTAGCGTTAAAAGACAGGAATGGTAAAGTGATTGATAAGGGTACTGAAAAAGATGAAGGTCAAGGAGGATTATAATGAATATCTATGAAAAGACGAATATAGCACTAAGTGGCTGGGTTATTACGAAAGTTGGTATGGTAGATAGATACCGATATCTGGTCATAGGTCAATGGAATATTGATGACAATAAAACCCCCTATAAAGCAAAAGATGGAGAGAAATATGACCATCCTACTCGTATGTTTAGTATTGATATCAAAAATAATAAAATTACATGGAATACCTCCCTCGATGGCTACTCCCACGGCTACTGTGATGGGGGTCATATAGGGGGCAATATGGAGGCCTTCTTTATCTCCTACAATGGCATTACCTATCACTTGGACTATGGAGCAGATACTTTTAAACATGAAGAGTTGCTTGGAAGTTCAGAGAGAATTAAAAAAGGTATATCAAGAGGCTCTCGCGGAATAAAACTCATTGGTAATCATTTCTATTCAGCATATCTAGGCAACCAAATACACCGTAGAGATACTCTAAAAAAATGGACATTGTTAAGTCAAAAACCAAGAGAGTATTGCGAAAAGTTTGGGGGAGAACACTACGGATGTGATATTAAATCCCTCGACGGCTTCAGTGAACAAGAGCTCTACTTTAGCGGAGATGACGGTAATCTTTGGGCACTGATAAAAAAAGAGTGGCATAAAATCAGCACCAACCCCCAATGGCAAATAGAAAATGTCATCTGTGCAGAAGATGGAAAAGTTTACGCTGTAGATACCAGAGGCGGTATAGCAGTAGGTAGAGAAGAGATGTTTCAGATTGTCCACCAAGCCGATGAAGAGGCACTGCCTTACCTCGATGAAGTTTGTTACTTTCAAGGCAAACTCTACGGCGGAGGAGCAGGAAGCCCACTCTATGTATTTGATGATAAAAAAGGCTGGATACATGCAAACCTCCCTCTCATAGGAAGTGTTGAGACGCTCTGTACTAAAGACGGTGTGATGCTCATAGCAGGCGCATGGACACTCAAAGTTTATAACGGCAAAGAAACCATAGAACTTTATGGAGGAGAAAGAGAACTTAACGAACTCTTACTCAAAGGCTTTATGAAGTCAGCTACAGAGGTACTAGACAATGCAGATAAACTACTTGATGGGATGAAAGAGAAATGAGTCCAAGTCTAAAACCTTCTATGCCATGGTACTATAACCTTATTGGCTACTTCGTCTTTGGGGGACTCCTCTTTTTGGGAGGTAAGTATGTAGATGTATTTGATGTAAATTCTAGTCTTATAAGCTATTCTCTATTAGGTACTTTTTTCGGTGCACTACTCCCTTTGCCTATGATGGGTGTATATAATCGAATAAAAAAACGTCCATACTTTTATAAATGGAGTAATTTATTTTTTTTTGCATCACTCTTTCTATTTTTCGTATCACCTTTGATGATATGGTATGCTATAGCATTAAAGACTTCATAAAAGTATCAGAGGATAATCTCTATGTCAAAAATAGAAACAAAAGACCTCCCTTCACAAAAGACACAGTCTTATATCAAAACCCAATCCATGCCGGGAGGTTCTGATAACTTTAACCTGCTTCTCTTTGAAGACAAAGGAGGAGATGAGCTGGTACACATGCAAGCAGAGAAGAATCACCTCTTACATGTAAAGAATGACTCAGACAATAACATAGACCATGATGAAAGAACCACTGTAGGCAATGACAGAACTGAGAATGTAGGAAGAGATGAGACCATAGACATAGGACATGACAGAACAGAGTCTGTAGGCAATGATGAGAATATCTCCATAGGACATGACCAAGACATTACAGTCAACCATGACCAAAACAACCACATCTTAAACACCCAAGCCAACAAGATAGACAAAGACAAGATCACCTATGTAGGAAACCACAGGGTAGATGAGACGTATGCCAACCACACAGTAAAGACCGGTGGGCATCATGACTTTACTGTGAATGGAAAGTTGGATGTGAAGGCGGGGGAGCGGATTAAGTCTGTGACGAAAGTCCATACTATCTCAGGAAGTGATAAGGTCGTTATAAAAGGAACTGGGGGGACTATTGTTTTAACCAGCTCTGGCATTGTCATGAAAGGGAATGTAACCATTAAGGGGAATGTAGCTATAAGTAGTGGTAGCGGCGGTGGTGCGGAAGAACTTAGTCTCCAAGCAAATGAAGGGGACATGCTTTGTATCCCTTGTTTGTTAGGCTAGGAATTAACAATGCCACAAGTCAAGCAACTGATATCAGAACTATTTATTCTTGTAGATGAGATGCATTTGGGTGCACAACTCTATGCCATAGTTGATACGGGTATCTATAGAGAGTTTATAGATATAATGGACATAGAAGACCCTAAACGACGTATTCTTTTTAAAGACCCTTTTATAGATGAATATGAAAATGTTGCACCTTACTTACTCTCTTTAAATAAAAATGACCCTTTTACAGAAGATATTATTGCAAAAGGGTATGGTAAACCATGGATGAGTTTTATAGTAAGTAGACTAGATATGCCAACCTTGGCTTTTGAGTTAAGAGAACGTATCAACATTTACAGTGAGCAACATGGGAGAGAAATTATTTTCCGTTTTTATGACCCTCGTAATCTAAAACGATATTTTAAAATGCTCACTATGGAAGAGATGATGACACTCTTTCAAGACATTAATGGTCTATTTGCTTATATTGATACAGAAGATTTTTCTAAATTAAATCTGTTTTCTACAAAAGAATCTAAGCTAATATTTCTTGAAAAGGGGCTTGTATGAAAACACTAACTGTAAGCCATTTAGATAGACTAGATGCTCTTTACCTTGAGGAGTACTTCGAGACATGTGTACAAGACCTCATAGATATAGGTTTTACAAACCCCTACCCTCCAAAAAAACAAGACTATTTGAAATTTGTCACGCATGTCTATGGTGTAGCAAAAAAATATAATCTTGACAACGAAAAATATGCTTTTGCTCTGATGCTTGCGTGGCATGTGAGAGGTCAAAATTTTGTGAGAGAAAAAAGGGTTATTGAGTTACTCAACCATAAAGAATTTGATGCCCATACCAAACACCAATATTTAATGAAGATAGCCATAGAGACTATGGAAGCTTACGAGAATCAACAAGGAGAAACATCATGACAGCAAGTCAAAGAGCCAAGCAAAAGTGTGCAAGTAAACAAAATCAACCTGCTAAAACATCCGAGGCAGCAAACTGTTGTTGTATGATTGCTCCATGGATAGTAGTAGAAGATGGCAGAAGTTATCAACTTAAGGTGACAAAAACAAAAGAACAAGAGATAATGGGTGAAACAAAAACTGTTCCCGATAGTGAAGTACCTTCAAACAAAGAAAAAAATAGCTATGAGCTACATATAGTTGCGCCTCCTGCAGATAAAGATGGCAAAGTCACTTATAAAAAAATTACTTCTAAGCATAAATTTCTCAAAAAAGAATGTGATTTGAAGATGCTTGTTAAAAGCGGAAAGCAAGAAAAAAGCATCTCTGAGGGTGGAAGTTTTGAGATAGATACAAATGGGAATATTAAGGGGGCAATGGAACAAAAATGTGAAAAAGAGGTATTTAAATCTAAAGTAAATCCTACTGATTATAAAACATTAGCTGGATACATGAAAGCTTTGCAAGAAGAAACTTCCCCAGAAGATATGGCAAAAGAAATAGAAATTTATCTAAAAACCATTGAAGCACAAGAGATAGAAGCAAGTGAAGAAAAAACCGATATGGAAATAGTGCTTGGTGCATTATTTAATCCTAAAAGCATAGCCAAAGAAATAGAGCTAAAACCTGATGGCTCAAAAAAATGTGTTAGTCAACCTAAAGTTCATCTATTTGCATACCCTTATACAAAAGCTGATGGTAGCTTTTCTTTTATGTATACCAAGGCTAACAAAACAATGGTTCCTGATTATAAGGGACAGATTGAGATAAATAGAGCTAAAATTACAGTGAGTGGGTCTTTAAATATGTATTATGGTGCTAGGATTATTACACTAGGTGCTGCAACTGAAGTTGGAGGTGGGTCTTATATCCGTAAACGTAAAAAACAATTAGGAGAGCGTCGACCAGGTAAAAATATATTTACAATGATGGAGGGAATACTTAATGTTTTTAAAAAAGCTGAAGATGCTCAACAGAAACGTAATAGAAAAGTAAATATATATAAATCAAGAAAACACCAAGTGTTTAAGTTTGATCCAGGAAAAACTGGTTTTAGTGTTACTAGTAAAAAGCATGAATTAAAAGAAATACCTAGTAAATACACTATAGACTACAGCTCGGATATTAATTTAACTATCAACATTTTAAGTGGTGTCTCCATTACTGTTGATTGTATTGAATTACTTATCTTAACCGCTAGAGCCCTCAACCCTGCGGTTAGTAAAATTTTATCTGAAGCTAGAGACAAAGGAGAAAAAGGGTTTGGTTGGGAAAAGGCAAATCTTAAAGTAGGAGCAAATGTTGAACTAAGTATCAATGGTGGCGCTGTAGCTGGTCTGGCTTGGAAAAAAGAACTAGAAAAAGATATAGAAATCACACAAGCTAAACTAGCGGGAACTATTGGGTTAAAGGCTAAAGCTAATGTTTTTCTGGAAGGAAAGATTCTTTTTGTATCGGTTCATGGATATATGGGAGGTGTCGCAGCCTCAGCCATAAAGGCCACCACACCTTCACAGTTTGTGTTAAAAGGACAAATTAAAAGTGAAAATAACCACATACTCTTAGGTGGAGGTGCAGACTTTACAGGCTTAGCACTTTATTATGTTTATGGAGGAAGTATTGAGATAAAAGATGAAGCTAGTAGTAAGGGTAATGGAGGAGGTGTTTTTGATGGCGAGACTACAGGGCATAAAGAAACACTTTCAAAGGATGTTTATAGTAAAAATCCTCCCCTTACCATAGCTAAACCTTGGCCTACAGATGAAAAAGATGCGTTTATCGATATGGAACAGTTTTTAAACTAAGGAGAAGAAAATGAAACAAATATTATATATGATAGGTTTCATCATAGCATTACTAAGCACCTCATGTGCACAGCAAAAAGAAACAATAAAAGGAAAAACAATGACACAATCGATACTAATGAAAAAACCTTCTTTTAATCTTCGTATTTCGTGTGAAAATTCTAGCTTTAGAGTTTATCTGAATGGGGAACAGCAATTTGAGGACTTTAGTAGGCTACCTGTTGCTCTTGACTATCCTGTCAATGGTACTATTATTAATGGCGAAAATGAATTAACATTATTCATTCGTGATGATACACAGATAACTTCTAAATGTGAAATAACACTTTTTGTGAGAGAATTAAATGACTTTGAGAGTCCACAACAAGATATACTTACATTAAGCTATGATGAAACACACAAAAATCTTTTATCTCATACTACAGAAAAGGGGCAGTATAGTTCTTTAAAGAATTTCACGAAAGAGGATCAAGGGGATGTCTCTGTTTTTACACCAATTATAGAAAAACATAAAAAATCAGCCACCTATGGGTCAAATGCTAAATTTATACGTTTAAAATTTTCACTATCTACGGTATTTCCTCGTTGGAGATTTATGAATGGTAAACCTATACTAAGTAAACCCTACTTGTCCCTTAGTAAAGAAGAGGCTATTAAGTTACAAAAAGAAGACCACAAAATCGCAAAACTTATTGAAATCAATCATCAAATCTACAATGCAGCTAAAAATAAAGACTTAGATAAGCTTGTTAGTTTCTTTACTGAACGAAATAGCGAAATGGACACTGCCTATTATCATAAATCTGGTGAAGTAGAAAAAGAGTTAAGAGAAGGCTTTTTGGAAGTTTTTAATAACACAAATATGGAACTCCTAGAAAGAAGTGATAAAAAATGGAAAGAACATGACCTTATTTTTAGAGTTGAAGAAAATAATAAATTAGCGTATATTCTCAATCTTTTAAATTGGAATTATATTAAAGGTGAAGGAAGTAGAAACTTTAAAATAAAATTCCGATGGGATGGAGACAAGTGGATACTAACGAGATAAATTTATACGGATGCAAAAAGAGAAAAAAAATTTAACTGGTGGTTTAGATATCCTAGGGCGGCTATTTGTCGGATTGATTATTTGGTTTCTCTTAGTCAATAGTACTCATACCCTTCGAATGAATGATGAAACAACTACATTCTTTTTTTTTATGGGGTTAGTTGTTGTCATTATCACGGTTATACTAGTTAGCCCTATTATAAAAAGAGATATAGATTTTCAAAGAAGATATAAAAGATGGAAGCTACTTGCTTACTTTACACCTTTACCTTTATTAATTGTGATTATATCATTGATTATTGTTTTACCAATATCTAATATGGTATTCCCTTATTGGGTACATAAAGTATATGCACAGAATAAACAAATAAAATTTATAGTAAGTGAAAAAAGAGAATATACAGTTTGTCCTGGGGTAGATAACGGACATAAAGACTTTAAAGTCACTGGTTGCTATGATGTGAAAGATATTTGTATCAAAAATGAACAATTTAAAAAGTATCAGTTTTGTACAGAAATTTTGTCGAAAGAAGATTGGGAAAATACTAAAAAGGGGGATAATATTATAATTAAAAGTAAAGCATCATACTTGGGTATGGAACCAAAATCATATGTATTATCAAATAGAGGATACAGGGAAAATATATAATCTTCACAGTTATACCCCAAGGGAATTTCCTCACACTATAAAAACACAGTCAATTGATAAGCAGCATTAAGGAATAAAAAATGCACGTAGAAACTGCTACAAAAAACAGTATGTTATCTACACAAAAGGAGAGAGGTAATCCTAGAAAAGATGTCTAACAGTAGCCTGTCTCTTTACTCTGTATATAACTTACTAAAAATAACAAAGGAAATAAATGAATATAATAATACGTAGTCTACTTGTATTTTCAATACTTGGACACTTATCCTATGCAGGGGGTGAGAAGGTTGAGGAGTTTTTAAAAGCAATAGATGATAAAAATCTAACTTATATTAAGAATCATTTAGACGATACTGAGATAAAAATGAGTCTTAAGAGTAATCATGCTATTCATAGAGCAGTTTCTTTGATGGATCCTTTTTTTATGGATTCAGAAAAAAAACATCTTCTCCAAGAAGACATTATATTAAACTTACTAAAATCTGGAAGTAATATTTACTATCAATATGATGATAGAGTAACGATTTTAGCACAAGCCATTAAGGGCAGTTACTATAGTTTAACAAAATATCTGATTGAAAATGGAGACTTTGAAAAATACCAAAAATTGATGCCTAGAAGAAGTTATATTCACTTTGCAAGAAGTAAAAAGATGCTTGATTTGCTTATAAAGAATAAAATAGGAAACATTAATGACCGTGACACATATGATAATAAGAATACTCTTTTACACTCGCTACTCAGTGAGGGATTACAAGATAAAGATACATTGGATTGTAAGAACTTAGAGAAACTAAGTCAGTTTATCGGCATAGAAAATGATCAAGGTTATACCCCTTTAGATAAATTTGTTAGCTACGTGAGTTCAAAAGAAGAAAAGCAATGCTTTGTAGATATTTTAAATCAACGTAAAAGTATAAAAGAAAAAGAAGGCAAACTGAGTTCTCTTCTTATGAATATGATTTCTAGGAATTTTTCATTAGAAGCTTATAAGTTGGCTATTGAAAAGAGCGAAGATATTAATTTTGTAGGATATAGAGGGGAAACAGCATTTTTAGAAGCTATTAAATCTAATAATGCGGAAGTTATACAATTATTACTTAATAAAAGTGTAGACATTCATACGCTTGACCAATATGGTAACAGTTTACTAATGAGCGTACTTAATAGTGATGGGAAAGCGTCTATAGCTAAACTTTTAATTGAGAAAGGTATAGATATAAATATCACAAATGAGATAGGGGAAACAGCACTTTTTTTAGCAAAAAAGAAAAAAATTAAAGAGTTGGTTAAAATTTTAGAGAAAAAAAATGCCAAAATTTTAACAAAAGAAGAGAGAGAACACCGTTACTCTATAAAAGAGTATATGTCAGCATTAACCTATAAAAAGGTAGCCAAGGCAAGAGAACTTATTCATTCTGGAAAAGTAAGCATCAATACATTGGTTAATGGAGATCAATCACCTTTAAGCTCTTTTATGCGAACCTCAGGGGCAGGTGAAGATGAGTTATTACAGATGATTAACTTCTTGATAGATGACGGGATAGACTTAAATCTTGGAAAAGATACAGCTGAGACACTACTAGCTAAAGCTCTTGAGTATAACAGAGTAAATATTGCTAAAAAATTAATGAAGCGTGGAGCAAAGCTAGAGGGTGATGAAATTATGCGTGCGTTTACTTATTTGAAAGATAAAAGGTTTATTGTAGAGTTACTAAAAAAGAAACCAAAGCTTTTAATGGGTGTAAATATATTTAAAGAAACACTATTGACTGACCTTGCTGATGATGGTAAAAAGAATTTAAAGTTTTTTAACCAACTTTTGGAGTATGTAAATGTTAAAAGTGAAAATAAAAATGGAACATACAATAATCTTTTTAGATTGGTAGAGGAGCATGGTAAAAATACTGAGATTAAACCTTTTGTTGAAAGTCTACTTACCCATGGTTATAGTACATCAACAAGGTTACATAATGGTAAAAATCTTTTAATGGTGGGGCTTGAGTCTGCTGCAGATCTAGATGTTATTAAATTGATTATGGGAACCAACAGTTCAAGTAGTTTTATGGGTAAATTTTTTGGGAACAGTGAGAAACTTGATCTTGATGTAAAGAGCAAAGATGGTCGAGGATTGGCTCATTTTATAGCTTTGGCACAAAAAGATGTTTTACAATATATGATTAAAAAAGGTGTAAAAGTAGGCGTTCATGGAGGTCGTGATGACTCAACTCCTTTAATGATAGCCATAAAAAAGAATCGCAAGGAAAACATAGCATTACTTCTAGACAAAGAAACGATTAATCATGAAGATAAATATGGGAAAACGGCACTTAATTATGTAGAAGAATATGACTATTGCTATATGTTACAGTCTCTAAAAAAGATGGGTGCTGTCGCCAATACAGATGCGCATATAGAGAAGAAAAGTACTGCATATACATTAGCTAAAAAAGAGCCAAAAGGTTTAGAGAAAATTCTGAAGAATGGAGATAAAAAATCATTTTTAAAAGCGTATAAAAAAGTAAAAAAAGATGAATTAGACGATTTTATAGGTAATGTTTTACGCTATGGAGATGTAGAATTATTTAAAGTTTTACTAGATAATGGTATGAGCTTAGATATGGTAGATAGTTATGGTTACTCACTTTTAGCATCAGCTGTTTATTTTGATAATATAGAAGTAGTAAAATTTTTAATATCAAAAAAAGCAGATATAACTAAAAAGAGTAAAGGAAAAATATCTCTATTTAAAGTCTCAACACACAGTTCTGTAGCTATGATAAAGTTACTCGTTAAAGAAGGCATGAATACTAAAGAGGATAGAGATGTTATAGTCAGTGAGGCATTGGGTCATAACAAAAAAGAGATCGCTGAGTATTTACTAAAGCAAGGATTCCCTTTCGATAAGAAAAATCTAACAGATGATTATATTCGTCATTATATTAGTAAAGGGGAAAAGGAGACCCTAGAATTTTTACTTTCTCATGGCTTAGATATTAACCATAAAGTCTATTATGCTTTTCATAAAGAGCCATTACTCATTCATGCTATTGTTGCGTGGGAAAATGAAGTGGCTAAACTGCTAATAGATAAAGGAGCCGATATTCATGCTTTAATTGAGTATGACAGTGGTAACTTGTTTAAAAGTCCTCCTACAGCTTTGGCTGCTGCAATTCAACGTAACAATAAAGAGCTGGTCTTTTTATTACTTAAAAAAGGAGCTAAGGTTGACTCTATTAGTAAAGAAGATGACATTGCACCTCTATTGGTGGCACTTCAAAACAAACATGCAAAAATTGCTCAAATGCTTATTGAAAAAGGATGTGAGGTCAATGTTGTAAATAAAGAAAATAATGTCTCTGCTTTAATGTACGCTACATTCTATGGCTACTTCAATACTGTAAAAATGTTGCTAGCTAAGGGTGCTGATATTAATCATAAAGATAGTGAAGATAGAACCGCGTATGATGTAGCTAAGGATGAGGGCTATGGCTTTATAGCTGAGTATTTAGATGGACAATCAAACTTAAAGGTACCCTAGCCATGCTAAACCAAAAAATTAAAATACTCTAGGAATAAAGGGGACAGGCTACTTTCAATCCAACTATTGCTATACTTTTCCTAATAAATTCATAGGAGAAGACGATGCCACGCATTCCAAGAGGAGAGACAGT
>JAUTBQ010135741.1:0-15114 GCA_032361185.1 Lepetodrilus ovalis | reverse complement strand
CGTAGGAGAATATTTGTGCGTCCAAACTTGCATTTTTTGCGTATCTGACGCAGGATTGCGCGTCAGGTAAAACCCTGGGACCCCCAATTTATCCGGACTTCGGATATCCGGTTCCCTCGCTATCCGCACGGAAATTCAGTTATTCGCACAATTTTACCGGGAACAGTGGTCGACTGTAATACATGTACGTAAAAATGTGCAAGTCAAAAGAACCCAACAATGCACTCAACATACCTTCCATATCATTACCTACTGCTACAGCAGAAGAAAGATAGAGTAGAGTTACTTGGCTGCTTATTACAGTGACTAACAACAGGTGGAGACCCTGTACTTAGATAAGCACCTGTTTGCTGGATTACACACATGGCAGGCAGATTGTCTTACAAGATATGTCATGTCAAGAATATACTACAAATATGTACAGACAATTATCACAACGGTATGCATGTGATTGCTGACAACAAACTCGCCTATGAAAGAATGTATCGCCAAGATTGCCTCTTTCTTATCACAGTTTTTAGAAACAAACGGTTATCAGTGATGTAGCAATGAAAGTTATTTGGGCAAAAAACTTAAGTGTAATACTAATAGATGCAGACAGTTGGTTTAAAACTAATAAAAGATGCACTATATTTATATACCATATGGCTATACAAAATCTATGTAAAGTGCATGTTAATCTGGGAATAGATAGGCTACAAGTTGGAGGATATAGCTTCTTTCAAGATTATTGCACTCATATATATTCTTCAATTTCTTACATAATATTAAATATATTTGTGTATTTTTATAGTGAAGTTGTGATTTTATCATTTTCACAATTTCCAAATTGTCAATAAGTAATTCATGAGACCCAAATGTGCCTACATGCATTAACTCTCTCCCTGCTGGATTAGACACAGACACAGCTCTTTAGGGCATCTCCACTTGCCTTCAGCAGGGAGAGGGCTAAACCATTAATCTTAGTTTCCAACCATAAAATTAATTCCAAATGTTGGCAGGAAACGATAGCCCCAAGATCATTATACCTGATCATAACATGTGAACGGTTTCCTGACCATAACATGTGAACAGTTTCCTGAACATAACATGTGAATGCTTTCCTGCACACCAGTGGAGAATGTCGTTCATATTTATGTTCAAAACTCAAATTAGTGGAGGAAATCCGAGATACCTGTCCTTGAACCAACACCTGGTGTCTGACATGGGGGCTGCCAAATTGAACCAGTGTGGGGCACAAGCATGTTAAATTAGATCAGCCACTTCAGGTAGGGAGATCTGTCACACATCCATCACTTTTAATAGTTTCTAATTTGGTCTGCATGTTAGAATTTATGCCAAAAAGTAATCCCCATTTTACCCAAAAACAAATATTTGGATCTGCCGAAATGAATCAAACACAGCCAGCCATGAATGAAGTCAAACATTCCTTAGTGCTACATGTGCTATGCCAATGTCTGTATATTGCAAGTTTTATACAATAGCCACATTCCTTAAATAAAGAAAAACAAAGGAACTTTGTTTTGTGCAAAACAAATCTGATACTTTAGATTACAGCCAGGCTTAGTGATAACTTCATTTGAAAATATTCCATGAATTGACAACGCTTTACGACATGCACAAATTGCCAAAGATAGTTGGGAGCATATTAATAACCAATAACCTCCTCCTTTAACATAGGTTGTTATAATAATTAAATGTATTTATCTCTCTGAAAACATCAGAATCAAAATTGACAGAAAAAGGGAGGCAACTCCAGCAGTCATAATACGAGTCCAAACCAAAACCCATATCCGTGGCGAGTGTTAATGTTCCAAGTTTGGTACATCAGATATTTCCTACTAAGCTAAATGAGTAATGTTTTTAGTATGGATTATATTCACTTTGTACATTAAAAACTTCTTTTACTGATCTTTGAATTTTAAATACATTTTGATATTCATCACAATCAATGAACTTATCTGCAGAACATTGGAACTAGAAAGTGGAAAGGGGCTAATCTGGAAACAAGCAAAAATGTCCAAGATTTCTTCCTGATGGCTAGGCCCTTTAATCAAGCAACAGTAAAATCTCCAAAACCCATACAGTGTTAATCTGCCACATGTGAAGCATGGCACCATTCCAAAAAAACTCACAACAAGTAAGTATTAACACAAAGCCAAAGAGCGAGGAAAAAACTATGGGAGATTGTGAAGCAATTAAACAGGAAGAGATCACTTCCCTTTTTTCACAGAAAAGCTAAGCATTTAATTCACGAAATAATTCGTAAAGGATTTAGTACTGCACAAACTCAATCCTCCAAACGTAAACTACGTCAGGCCCAAGCCATTCTGAAAGCAACAGAGCATTGAATAGAAAGCTGATGGGAAATCTATGAATAGTCCATTTTAATCGGTTAGGCAGCGGTTACATGATTTAAGTGTCTGCTGTGTATCATCTAATTACATGTTTATGATACAATATAATCTTGATCAGCATTATATTGCAAGATTTGCAATTTACTTAGGTATTTTAATTGGCGTTTTTAATATTTGGGAATGTTGCTCTCATGGGATATTTCTACTACAGTAGTTGTTACAGATTGGTGGCTATTATATTGATGTTGCTGGCTAATTATGGTTATTGGTGGCTACTATTGGTTATTATTGGTAATATTGGTGGTTATTACCTTATTGGTTAATATTGACATATTATAAAGTTGCCTTGGATACATTCTAATGACTATGGTTATTGATGGCAATTGATGTCTATTAATGGTTACAGGTGCCTACTGGATATTGATTCCAGTGGTATGTGGTTTATTGGTTACTATTGATAAAATCAAAGAATTAAGTTGCCTTTGATGCCTTCCAATGGATATTAGATGCAAATAGCAGAAGTTACCAGCGTGATTTCCCGGGTGTATGGGTTTATACAAGCTGAAATTTCTCATATGCCCCGAGACCCAAGGTCGAGTTGTGTACGAGAAATTTCAGCTTGTAAAAACCTGTATGCCCTGGAAATCAGACTGGTAACAAATTCATCCAAAATCGTAATGGTTCTAAACATTTAGTGCAGTGACTTTGCTAATATTCATGTCGAAATATTTTTATAACATGCAAGTCGAGGGCCTTTGCAATGACGTCACAATAAATCATTGTTGTCACATTATGAGGTCACAAACGTGGGTGAAACACTTTTTACGGAACTCCTCTCAACAAATCAAATTGCTAGAATCGCCGCATATTTTGGATAATGGTTATTAATGATTTTCTATAAAATTATTGATGGCTATTGGATGGCTATTGATGGCTATTGGATGGCTATCGATGGTTATTGATGGCTATTGGATGGCTATTGGATGGCTATTGATGATCAGTGGTGCCTACCAGTGAATATTGATGGTTATTAATTCCTAGTTGTTAATGGCAGCTATTTGACATAAATCACAGAGTTAAGTTGGACACCTTCCAATGTTGATGAACATAACCAAAAGGTTCATGTCAACACACTTGTACTTCAAGCTCTTGTTTAATCAAGTCATTTTCGAGTCATGCTCGATTGACTGATATACGACATAGTGCCGACTATCAATGGCAATTGGTAGACATGACAGAAATCCACGCATCGGAGTACAAGAATGCGCTGACCGACAGATTGTATCGTGAACACACAGAGGTATATAACTAAGGAGGACCATAGTCATGAAATATCCATTAGCACATTCTTCATTTCTCTGATGTATTCGTGGCGTTAAAATTGGACATCTTCCAATGTGGGGGAACACAACATCTATTTCTGTGACTTGAAGGAGAAACCTTGAATACTAATTACCATGCAATGATAAAGCGGAGCATCCTTCCTGGGTTAAGACTGCGGTACAGGATAAAAACACTTGCAGCTTGGCCTGGTTCTGCTGTGCTAAATACTGACATACATTCCACAGGGAGTATTTCACATAGCCCAACTCAACACCAATAACCAGGGATAGTTCTTTGTCTTGTCTATTGACAACTTCCCAGTGTACACATATTGTAAAAAAAAATAATGATGTTTCTGTACTGATAGGCGAACTACACCCAACAGGATATTCTGCTCAGTGAACAGGAAATATGCCAGCATGATTTTGTGATAATATAGATCCTCTGGGATACGCCTATTGGAAAAGACTAGCATTATCATGTTTCAACAGAATCAGATATTCATTGTATCAATCTAGTGTTAAAATGTACATATGGTAATTAATAAGCAGCTGTGGATAAAACATTTACAATAACAATGTTATGTTTCCACAAGAAGGGTGACCATTTCTTCTTTTAAATGTTTTAATGTTCAACACCCTGCTCGTGTTCTTCATAATCCAACAATAGAATGTTATGGTATGACACCCAAAACTTTGGATCAATAATGCTTCAAAATACATACAACACTAGACTGGATTCAATATATTATAGATATTAAACATGTATTATTCAAAAGATCAATAAGACTGGAGTTCCAAAACAGATGATCATTGATAGTACACTTGAGTCTTATTCAAAAGAACTATAATAAGACAAAATAAAACAGTGCTGAAATTCTGGCCACAATCACCCCCCTAAAAAAATACACACAATGCGAGAAAAACAGTAAAATGGAATTTTCCAATCACAAATGTCATTCATTCTAAAAGATTTAGCCTTGAAGTACGATATCTCCAGATATCTGGCCCCAAGATTATGAATTATCTTTTAGCATGAAATCATATTTATAAAAAAGGTCTTTTAATCTCAGAGCCTGGACGTATCTGTAAAAAATAACTTTATACTCAACAAACTTAATAAAGGGCCAGTAGACTTTTTGGACAATTCAAGTTAGTTTTAGATTATTCAACACCGAAGGATTTCAAAATATTCAGGTACTTTCCGATCACTTTCAGATGCATTGGAAGAAGAATGGCACCATAATCTTCACGGCCAATTCCGAAATTTGATATAAAGCTTCCCCACAAAACATCTTCTGGCACTTAATTTATTTTGTTGAGTATTAATGTATGGCATTCATGGCAAATCTGGGTACATACCTGTAAAGTTGACGTCCAACGAGCACTCCCCGATAGACTCGTCTCCAGAGGTGCTGCTGATAATGGACGACTGCAGCGCCTTGACGGCACGGGGCGGCAGCACGTCCAGCGACTTGGGCGGGTTCGGCTTGCTGCGGTCCGACTGGAACGTCACGTCCGGTACGTGTCCGCTGTCCACCGTGACACAGGAACTGTTGTATCCGGACTCGTTGGCAGAGTCGTGTTGCATTGGTCGGGCGGCGAAAGGCTTAGCTCCGGTCGAGCTCGCTTCTGCGGTTCCTTTGGGGGACTGCATCTCCTTGAATTTCGAGTACACTTGCTTGTCCGATAGGGAACTGAGTTCAATGGATTTCATCATCCGGTTGGTGGACTGAGGAAGCTGTTGTTGATTCGTTGCCGAGGGTTCAGGGTTTGCGTCTTTGAAAAGGTCGTTTTCTTTGGATTTTGGCGATGTCTGCGTGATGTCACGTGATTTGGATCTGGATTTGGATCTGTTGATGATCTTCAAGAAGGACTTCCTGACCTTGCTCCGAGAGAAGCGGCCGTCGTGGTTGTCCGAATGACCATCGCTGGTGTCCAGGCTACACGCACTGCCACTGGACCTGTCCCTGTCGCGGCTGTGCTTTCGGCCGAGTCTGGGCGAGATTTTCCGGAAGAAGTTGCTGATGCTGGTGCTGACGCTCTTCTTCATCGGCGAGAGTCGCCCGTTGTCCTGGTTCTGAGTGGGCATGGTGTTGGACCTCTCCTTCCTGACTCCCTTCTCGTCGGGCGAGGAGTCCTCAGTCGTCGGGGTCACGGCCACGGCCACCTCCTCCCCAAGGTGCTTGACATCACCCTGTTCCTGCATGGCGATCCTGTAGCTGACCGTGCGGTCATAGCTGTACTCTTTGGAAATCACCATCCTCCTGTCGCTGTCCCTGCTGGCAGCACTGTCCGGACTGTTCTCCTTGTTCCCTATGTCCACGGAACTGGGACTGCACGACGGTGTGCCACTCGCCGCGGGCGATGCTGGTGATATCGGTGGTGAAACGGTAATGTTTACCACGTTCTGTTTGTCCTTGAGAATACCGTGCCGATGTTGTTTCGTCTTTTCGAGAGTGTTGTGCGGCGACCAGTCCATTTTGTAAATCTGCTGCGAAATGTCGCGTAACTGCGAAGAATAATCAATCCCGGAATCAGCCGAGCGGACGGACGTGTCCAACTTGTTCAGTTGTGATTTGTTCAAACCGTTGGGGCTAGTCTCGCATTCGTGACTAGACAGCTCTGTGAACATGCTATCCTCGGTGTCCGAATGTCTCACGGTGACCCTTGTGTTGTAGGTCACTCGTTTGGGACTTTTCGACCGGCTCCGTCCTGCTTTCCTGCGTCCGCTCCTCAAACTGGAAGCGGGACTCAGCGACCGGGACCGTCCTGCTTTCTTCTCTACGGAATGGGTTGCGCTGAAGCTGGTCCTGTAGGGCTGGGGGATCCTGTAGTCAACGTGGAAGTTGCCACTGTTGATTTCGGAGTTGTGCAGCTCGTGTACGGATGACCTACTGGAGTATCGGGCGGGACTCTGGCGTCTCGTCACTCTGTCTCTGATCACAATGCCTGGGGATCTTCTACCACTATCTAACACATTCACGGGACCACTGGCGGCCATCACTCGGGCTTGTCCAGGAAATCCGGGACCCAAATGTGCATCCTAAGCAGGACAGCTAGTCTGGAAAGAAAGAAAATACTGTAAAACATCCACCTGATTAAAGCACATTGACACTTAAATCCTGTGTGTTTGACTTGAAGCACATTGCAGAGGATCAGGAAATATGCAAAACTAATAGTTCAATGTACAACATGAATCATAATGGGTTTATTTTTGTCTTGAGTGTCATTTTGACATTGGGAAAAGCCTAGGGAAAACCCTGGAGTAATGACCTATGTTTCTAATAGAACCAATGACAATTTCTCAGAGGACCACTTCAACACATTAAAATTTTGTTATTTGGCAAAAACCTGAAGTGAAATCAATATCAGAGAACTAACTAATCAATGCTTCGACATAACCCTCTACAGATGTCACTCACTCAATAGAAAAATTTATCTAGCATCCACCACTGGCACTCTTGGTAGTATTAACTTGTTGTAGAGGTCAACATACACCCGTCATTAGAAAACAATAAAACACATGTAGATGTATCATCTTCATCATCATCATCATCATCATCATCAATTCAGTAGCAAAAGAAACAGAATTACTTTCATCATTATAAAAAAACCATATGCATTAATTTGTATTATTAATGCAAAACAGGCATGAATTTGATAATGAGGATATATCAACACAAGCTAATTATTCATTCAAAATTGAATCAACCAGAGACAATAAACTGAAACTTGAACGTAGATTGATTGATTGAATTATTGCTTAATTTGGAAAAATACCCAATATATTAGTTTTCTGATAATGCATTGACATCCTTTCGTGATGCATGCCAACATTATCCTGTTGTTCTGATTAGTTCTTTGAAATATTCAGGGAACAAATTTTGTTTGTAAACATACTACATGTACAATGATTAAAAAAAAGAGTGGTTCATAACTGACTAACAACTTGAATTTGCTTTCAATGTCTATATCTCTACCATTTCAAACACATTGATAAGATTAAAAGTACACAAAACAATTTCAATTATTGGTGATTGTTAACAAATACTCAAGTAATTACTGCTCAATAATGTCTTCATGTGGAACAAAATACACAAATACGAAATATACAAGATTTTTACACATGGTCATCACTTGTGAAACAATAATTTAATTACTGTAGCAATATATGCTCTTGTAACTATACAATATTTTCTTAATATTTTGAGAAGAAATATGTTGCAAAATACTGTAAAACATCCTCCTGATTAGAGTACATTGACACACAAAACCTGTGTTTGGCTTGAAACACATTGCAAATGATGAGGAATAATGCAAAACTACATCCAACTATGAACAGATTGTTGCAATGTCACTGAAAATCATACTTAACATCAACAAAATAATACACACATGCATAACACTAATAACCTTGGAATGGCTGGCAACATTTCAAACCTGTCCTTTCATAGACTAACTACTGTCGTGATGAAGAATAAAAAGTGGAACTGTTTAAACCTCCAGATAGTAAGAGAAAAAGATGACAAACTGATGGTGAACAGCTAATGAAGGTAGCTGATGACACTTAGCTAGGTTGAAATATATGAGTGAGTTAGTGATTATGGAGTTTAACGTTGCTGCGGGAATCTTTCACACATTTGTGACGATCTAAATATACAAAGATATATACACACACTACCATCACTAAATATGTCTTGAGTGGATCTGAAACTAAGAAATACCATACAACCTGGCCATAGTCAAATCTCCATATGGACACAGCCGATGACATCAGTCAATAGCAGCAGATGAAGGTTGGCTCAGATATACCACATACCACAGAATCTAGGCCTGGCTAAACGTCCAGCTGGTCATAGACGATGATGGCAGTCTATGACAGCTGTTGACAAAAGGCTGGCCCTGACATATAGCAACAACTACCACAGAAGGTATTCCAAGCTAATGTTCCAGATGGTCACAGTCGATGAGGTCAGTCAAGGATGGTACCTTATTGACAGGAGTGGATGAAGGTTGGCATATAAAGCAACAACTAGCACTACCAAAAATTCTGAGCCAAAATTCAAGATGGTATCAAACGATAGTCGAGGAAGTCAGTCATTGATGACATCTATTGAGTCGATGAAGGGTGGCTCAGAGACATAGAGCAACCGCTAGCACTATCAATCCACAGAAAAATATTCCCAACTAAAACTCCAGATGGGCACAGACGATGATGTCAGACAAAGATGGCAGCAGCCGATAACAGAAGATGACAGCGGTCGATGAAAAGTTGGCTCAGACACAGAACCACAACCACTACCAATACATAGAAATATTCCAAGCTAAAACTCCAGGGTATCCTTTCACAAAGTTCTCTTATCTACTAAGAGACCATGCCACTCTCTTTGCCGATAGCCACTGCACTGCAAAGAGAGCGCTATGGTCTCTTAGTGGATAAGAGAGCTTAGTGAAAGGATACCCAGATGGATACAGATGACAATTTTAGTCAATGATGTCAGTCAATGATATGGCACCTTATTGACAGCAGTCGATGGAAGGTTGGCACAGACACAGAACTATAACCGCTACCAATCCATAGAAATATTGCAAGCTGTAACTCCAGATGGTCACAGACAACAATATTAGTCAATGATGTCAGTCAATGATATGGCACCTTATTGACAGGAGTCAATGGAAGGTTGGCACAGACACCGAGCAACCACAACCACAAGCACTACCACAAACACAGCCAATCCATAGAAATAGTCCAAGCTCGAGCTCCAGATGGTGACTACAGCACTGGTTACAGGATATGATGCATGTGGCTGGCTGTAAGAGTAAACAGGTCGACTCTGCCTTATCTCAGTAATTATTCTCCCACACCTGAGAGAACTCTGAAAGGAAGGCGATACATGGCCTCAACCAGTGCCCAGTCACGAAGCCATCAGACGGCAATTAATCCTGCACAAATTAACAACACTTGATTGGAAGCAGATGATGAAATTACCAGCCATAGCAATAGTGGATTGTACTGCTTTCGACACAATTCCCCCGTGGAGTTCGTTTTCAATATGTGTTGTGCCATTTCTTGTCCACCTCCACAATAGTAAATTACACACAATATACTTGACAAATTATAATTACACAATTAACATGCTAAGGAGTATGTACAGAAAAATTATTTGATTGAATTATTGCAGCAGGAATATACAGAAAATGAAAAGACTACGGTTTTGTTATTTATTTAATCATAGAGGGAGCGACTTATTACTACAACAAATAGTTCATCAGAAATGGATTTTTAAAAAGTTGCCCGACATGAAATTCACGCCTGTATCAAGGTCCATCAATGAGTAATACTATTTCAGAAACACCCGAGAAATGACCAAAGGGTCACGATGACATAGTCTTCCTGCACTTCCATGACCACGATCTCATCTATATCTATCCTATCCACTGCCTCTACATCTATCTGCATCATATGGGTGGTCCAAGCACTACACAAACCTCGGGACCAATTACACCGTCGCATCTGCACATTGTTTCTGACCTTCCCCTGTCTCGTTCTGCATTATGGCATGAACAGCAACAAACAAGTTGCCTATTAGCTTTGTTAAAAAGATTGCCTTGTTAAATGGCAGAGCCATCTCTCGTCAGACCCAAGTGTCGGGGATCGCTGACAGAAACCCGGGGGAGGTAAACACTGCCAGCCCAAGGAAGACTGGGGAATCCATTATTGCTACATCTATCTGTGCCTCACACCTGAGAAAACTCTTGCTGCAGCAGAGATTGCAGGTCTGATGGATAACAATGTTGACAGGGTATAAAGTTCCTGACTTGACCAGCAGCCAAGCCTGCAATACCTGCCTGATACCTGAAGAACATGGAAACCTTTCAAGCTTCGTTCACACATTACCCGGTAGTAATCATACTGCCATTCACAAGGTGGTTCCATATCTTGCTGTTCTCAGAGCGGGTTCCAAGGTTATGAGAAGCGGTGCCATTACATCTGAGAAATCTTAATAAAAATCTTTTAAGTGAGTGGGTGAGTGATTTATTGCTAAAAAGTTGCAGCAGGTAAATAGTAAACATCCAAAGCTGTATAATCTTTTTTTCTTTTATGGGGTTTAAAGTTGCTTTCTAGAATCTTTCACTAATATCACGACTTGTCAGTTTAGAGCAGGAGGAAACCCATAACATCCGTAGCACTGAATGTTGCAGTAAACCTGCGAGCACCGGCTGGTACTGAGAGACCAATATTAATTCTAAAGTATCTTCTGTTCTGTACCAATTTTTTTATTCGGAAAAAAAAAATAGTACCAAAATTTGTTTTAATCTCATCTAGCTTTCATTATTTATCAAATAAATTATATATCTATTCATTAATTTCCAGTGGTGGTGGACCTTCCAGTCATGGAGCAAGAACAATGTGCAGTTCTGTTCATGTAATATTTGTGATTGAAAAATAATATTTATGATTTATTTTTAATATATAGAAAATTGTTCATCAATTACCATATTATTATTGAACATGAATCTGTACAAACAAATAATTAATTCTATTATATTAATTCTATTATAACTGCTCATAATTTGGAATGAAGCAGCAAAGTCACATTAAAACAACCACAATGCAGTGTTCTAAATTCAGAAAAGATTATCAGGGGGGAGGGGGGTCATTTTCCAGACCTAATGTTAATGGTGGTAAAATTTGCAATGTTTCAGGTGGTCACACAGATACATTTAACATTGCAGATTTTCAAATGAACCCCAGGACTCCCTCTGTTTCAATCGTTGCAATGTTTATGGAAGTCAAGAAAACCTGGGTTCCATATGAGGAAAGAGAGGAGTGTATGGGTTATTTCTGTGATATTAGTACAAGTGGTAGCACTCAGTCATCCTGGAAGATGGCATCCTCCTATTTCCATCCCAGTGCCACACACTATTTGATCATCAAGTGTTTCTATTCTTTGCTCTCCAGCCAGCCGCTTCTGTTTGTTCTGGTGGCCAGCCAGTGGGTCAACCTGTCACCCACTACAGCTCCTGCTGCTGCTGCTGGTGGGTGGGAGCTACTGAAGTGACTAGACAGACTGTAGAGGAAGATTTGGGGAAGAATTAAATAGTTGGAGGAAGAAGATTGGATCGACTGGGTGGAGATTGAAGCAACTGGCAGCAACTGAAGTGACTGGGGGGAAAAGTTGGAAGACTGGGTAATGAGGCAACTGGGCCCACTGAAGTGACTGGGGATGGGCGATGGGTTAGGGGTTGAGAGAGAGAGAGAGAGAGAGAGAGAGAGATTTAAGTGCCTGAAGGTAGATTGAAGCAAGTGAAGATGTATTGCAGTGGTTGGAGGATTGATTGAATTATTGCTTTACATCGCAGCAGGAATATCTCACCCATAAGAGTGAAGCAATTGAAAGAACGACTGACAGTGACTGAGAAAGAATAAAGTGACTAAGCTAAGGAAGACGGAAGCAACTTGGTAAAGACTGAAGCAACTGGAGGTAGAATGAAGAATCTGGAGGAAGAATGAACTGGAGAAACAATAAAGCAACTTGGAAGAATGAAGCATCTGGAGGAGGAATGAAGCAACTGGAGGAAGAATGAGTGACTGGAAGAAGAATGAAGCAACTGGAAGAATAAAGCAACAGGAAAAAGAATGAAGCAACTGGAAAAAGAATGAAGCAACTGGAAAAAGAATGAAGCATATGGAGGAAGAATTAAGTAACTGGAGGAAGAATAAATGACAAGAAGAATGAAGCAACTTGGAAGAATGAAGCATCTGGAGGAAGAATGAAGTAACTGGAGGAAGAATGAGTGACTGGAAGAATGAAGCAACTGGAAGAATAAAGCAACTGGAAAAAAGAATGAAGCAACTGGAGGAAGAATGAAGCAAATGGAAAAATGAAACGACTGAAAAAAACAATGAAGCAACTAGAGGAAGAATGAAGCAACTTGGAAGAACAAAGCAACTGGAAGAAGAATGAAGCAACTTGGAACAATGAAACGACTAGAGAAACAATGAAGCAACTAGAGGAAGAACAAAGTAACTAGAGGAAGAATGAAGCAACTAGAGGAAGAATGAAGCAACTAGAGGAAGTCCCACCACTGCACTGTGCATCACCAGTCGTCTCCAACTCTCCTCCTCCAACATGCTCAATCTGGTGGAGGGGTTTTGTTTCTTTTCATCTTGGCACCGGCTCAAACAGTTTTACTGTCTCTGGCAGCTACAAGTGTTTACCGAAATCTGTGATTTCTACCCTAGCCTGAACACCAGCAACTTCCTACTGGAGCGCTTAACCCTTGTTCAGTTCAACATATATAAGAAAGTGGCGATGGTTGACCATCACAATGATAAAATATCATTGTCACTGTTATCATGAATAACCTTTTGACATCAATTTACTGTTACGGTAGCAACATATTAAATTAGTGCCTTGAATTACTCTGTGTGGGTGGGAATATAACTAAATATTATGCAGATTCAAAGTTGCATTATTTCAATTGATGCATGTGTATCACAAGACATGTTGTCATGCAAAATGTTTTACTTACAATGCAAAAACAAAAACACACTTTCTAAGAAATCTTAAAATCATAAAAAAAAAATGTTCTTAAATATTTTATTGTCATGGTTTGGTTATGGAATTTTAGGAATGAATCTAAGCCACTTGGCAAAGGTAACTTGATCTGCTATATCAAGAGGGCGGCAATACCTACTACCAGATTACATACCAGCACCTGTTTTCAAAACAAGGGAGGAAAGCATCCTCAAAACATGAGAATTTCAGACATGTTTCCACCATCAAGGCTAATAACCAGCCAATACAGACCATACTAAAATAAGACTATTCAAAGATGAAAGAAAAACAGCAAAACAAATGCTAATTGCATATAATGATTTTGCTAATAGATCAATTTGAACGTTAGTAAAGTGGACATTTATTGCCTTCATGTACCAACAATGAGAGTATTTTTTTTAAGTAAATTAGTTGGGTTTTTTATTATCAAAATGTCCTTCAGTAAGACGACCTTTTTCACCTTGCCATTTTGAACTAGTGTGTGTCCAGCCATGCTTTTAGTCAATAGACATGAATTTCATGAATCAATAGCCAGTATTTCTTGAATGTGTGTGTATCGATTTTGGTGCAAATAACCACTATGTTCATGTTTCTGTGTTTCATTGATGGTGAATATGAGGACTATTTTTTACTTTAATCTCGCGAGGAGCATCTCTTATGTCATTATACATTACAGTGAACATCAGTAACTGAAAAAAGATCATGCTACATGTACTTTATGAGAATTCTGATACATGTATATTCAACTAGTTTTATCAAATATTGCTAACATTGAACAAAGGCTGGCAACTATTTATAGCTAACTTTAATTATATTTTTCTTGTGTGAATCTTTCATGATTCATCTCTTTCTTATTTTAATTTAGGGCCACTTTCAAGATGCTTTCACTTATCCCGTAATTTACTGACATATTGGCCTCTCTTGACAACATTAATTGGCAAAATAGGAACACAGAATAACAGTAACAGTACATGTGGTCTAGTTTCTGTGAGCAGTGAAAAGGATTGAAAGGTTTGCACATTTCATAGCAATTAATTGTGTATGTTGCACCCTACTGTTTTTCAAGCCAATAAAAAAACAGAAATAATATTTGAGGTCGAGGCCACCTGTGAAAGAATTTAATGTGTGAATGTAAAGACTGTATGCCACAGATCAGGGCGATTAAATATTTATCACGAATAAACAATGCCTTGTATGTCTGGTGATAGGTTATATGGATTTCTGAGTCTCGATAATATGCACATACACACAAAAACAAGAGTTTGCCCTGATGTGGACACACAAAATCATGTACAAATAATATAGATAATTCTGTTTGTTCTCTGATCAACATTCCTCTACCCAGATTATAAATATTGAAAACAAATATGTAACATTCTCTTGGACAAATTAGTATGCTGTCTCTGTACTATACTTTATTTATGAAAAATATGGTTTTGCTTTAAAAATGTATGTAATATTAAATAATAATAATAATAATAATAATAATAATAATAATAATATATAATAATAATGCTAATAATAATAATAATATTAGTCCACTTATAAAGCACATGACTCTATGCTAATGCATGCACAATGCACTAAACAAGTTACATAATTAGTTACCCTAGGCTAGACAATGGATTGGTGTGCACTCATTTCACCTTCTCAACACCCTGGGCACATCCAACCCAAGCAGCCATTTCAGTAGTCCAGAAATCCAGACGTCTATCGCTCCATATGCATTACGCTATATCGACGTGTGGACGCCATTTTTCATAAATATTGGCGCATCTTTTACCATCTTTTACGGCGTTGTGTACGGCGTTCGCTCATTACGGAAAACCATGCAAGTAACGATCATTTTGAAAGTACTTGCGTGTAGCC
>JAUTBQ010135630.1:0-15119 GCA_032361185.1 Lepetodrilus ovalis | reverse complement strand
TACCCTGTTTAATGCCAAACCTATCAGCCCATCATACTGCCCAACTCAATACAATATAGTATTATTATGTAACATTTAAATAAATAAATAACTATATATACCGTAATTTATTCTAATTATTCGAACACAGTAATTTTTCAAAAATAAAATAAAAATTCATATCAGATCCCTCTTGTGTAATCTCCAAGTATCCTATTAGTGGCTTGTAATATTTGAGTCTTTTAAATTCCGCTTTCCCAATCTGAGGCCTATAAGACTTCCCAGTTTACAATCTGCCTGTGAATTCATGATTTTTTTGGGTATGTTATACAGTAGTATTGGTATGTTGTGCTAGTAGTATTGTAAGAGGCAGCTTTAATAGCCTTAGTCATGATTATTGAAGAAATATTTCATAGACATTTTTTTGAGTTGAGACAGAAATGGGAGGTAAATATACAAGCTATTTTCCATGATGACAGGAACAGCGTCAGCAGACCATTTAGCGAAACAAATGTTGTAATTAGTTGAAGGAGAGCAGTATGTTTGTCTTGTTTACATAGAAGGAGTTGGTAGTCTCCCTTTGACAATGAACAAACAAGATGCTTCCGATGGTTTGAACGCTTTATTCAGATTTAGGTAGTTTTTCATAATCTAGATACATGTGTAGTTGGCAAATAGTTATTGAAAGAGAGAGAGATAGGTTGCATGTTGGTAGAAGGTTATGGACAGTGACAGAGATTAATACATTCTATGAAACCTTGGAGGTATACAAGTCTACAACTGTACAATTTATGTCTTGAAAGTTGAATAATTCTCATTCACATTTCACTATTCCTATGCAAAATTGAATTTGGTTAATGATAGATACAAATATAGGCTCAGGTACACTTCCTTTTCTGAATGTTACGGTAGCGTAATATGACTACTGTTACTGTATAACTATTTACAAGACTGTAAAGGTTAACATTACTTGATATGAATCGTTCCTAATAATAAATAATAATAATAATAATACTGTATAGAAGTGTATCACTATGTGAGGCAGTTCCGATCACGGTATCATTTACCATGTTTACTCAATCGCAATAACGCAGATGAAGTGTCCTATGTCATGTATGCAGACTAGAAACAACAGCAGACACTTTGTCTACATTATTATGAGTGAGTAAGATAGACCATTATCCTGAATACCCTTGATCGGAACAGCCTCAATGCAAATGTAATGTAATAGATGCCCAGCCAGAAATGATTATGTATTCCACTCAATCTTGACAAAAAATTAGGACAATATGATTGATACTTATATATCCATTATTTGTGTAGATGTGTGACATTAAGAAATGCTCCTACTGGCCACCGCTAAGTTGCTAGTGTTGGTCTTACAATTCAGGAAACTTGGGTTCGGATCTTTGGATCAGCAGATGCTGTGCAAATGGCACCCAACACAAACTTGGAATGCTCACAAAGATCAGATGCTCAACCATAAGAATACATATCATATTCAAATGATCCTATGCATAACATTGTAACAATGATACTGAACTGCATTGCCCCAAGAATTTATTAGTACGGTAACAGACATTTTTTCAAATGACGAGTCACATACAGTTACATGTACTGTTACCGTAAATGTGCAGAATTGGCATTTGTAGAACTCTGTCACAAACTTGGAATGCTCACAAAGATCAGATTCTCAACCATAAGAATACATATCATATTCAAATCCATTGATATTTGACAGCAATGTAAGTTGAGTAGACATGGAACCTGTGCACCCTGTACACACGACTGAGCAAAACCTTCATACCTATCTTAGCACACTTACCATCCTGTCCACTTACCTTCCTGAAATTAATTGTATTTTAATTTTTAACAATTAATTGTAGGTATAGTGGTGCTAAATGGAACTCCAGAAGATGACAGCAATATATTTTGAGAAAAGTAAGTGTTGGGATACATATCAGATGTTAGATGGATAGAGAAAGAGTGTGAGAGAATAGGTACATGTATTTCTATAGATTACTTATGAAGCTAAGATTGAGACAGAGTGTATTACAGTGTCCCCTCGATATAACGCTGAAGTTGGGGTCCATGACATAACTCCTGTGTAATAGTACCCGCCTTTTAAATACAATATTAGAGGAAAATAACGCTGTGTATCGGGCTGTGTTATATCGAGGAGGCACTGTACTTGCTTGCCCGTATTCACTTCATATTGATGACTGAGTGAAAATGGTGAAGAGGACGACTAAATTGATAAGAATTGATTCAGTTTGTTTACTCTTGTCTTTATTGGCCAATTTACAATTTGGGAAAAAGTACAAATGTGAAGTTTATTGCTAGTTCTCCAGAGTATAGCACATGTGTGCTCTTTGCGGACTTTTAATGACATATATATATATAATTATAAGTGTAATAAAATGTTTTTTAACTACTAAATACTAAATGTATTTCCAATTTTTTGTTATTGACAACTTCAATTGTATGTCTCTTAGTTAATAATTCTATTTTACTGTTCAATCTTACAGATATGAGTTAGCCCAACCCTGGTGAGGGACACCAGACTAATACCGGTGAGACACAAGCAGACAAATCCCAGTGAGGTTCATCCAGGTAAACACCAGTGAGGTTCATCCAGGTAAACGCCAATCATGATGGAAAAGGAATATTCCAGTGAATTCTTCACCTTATTTGTGGAGACTCTTCAGCGTCTGTGCACGTCGCACCTGACATTTGACAACATGGTGGAGATCAGCGGCTACGTGTGCGTGGAACGTGACCACCGCACCAAGGAGAGATACGTCCTCAACGAGCTCGTCAAGAAGGGAGGTCCTGGAGTCAGTGACAGCTTCTGTACTCAGGTCTGCAGCGCACCCACGGGCATGTCCTCGCAGTCAGCATCGGGGGACAACGACGACCTCAGGATCGAAGGTGTAGATGTCAGGTCTCGAGGTTGTAGAAAGAGGTACAGCGAAGACAGACTTGACATTGGTAGAGCTAAGAGATCCGAGCAAGATGGTTCTGGTGCTGAAATGCTAAATGGAAAGGATGCATCTGTGAGCGGCATTCCTAATTCAAGAGTAACGGCCATTAATTACGCTGCAGCCACTGGTTCTGGGTCTGGTGATCCTGAAGATGATTCTGTCATTTGTTTAGAGCCTTTGATAATCAAACGTGAGATTATGGACAGTGTAATGGAACATGAGATTGTCAATGCCCACATTGATTTCGAAACAGGCCAGAATGGGAATGATTCCTCTAGCAATCACAACGCATCTCGAGCATCTTCCCAGAGTCAGTTCCCTGAAACTGGAGACAGGAGGTATGTAAAAACTGCACAGTATCTGAAAATGAACAATGCCAGACCTAGTCTCCCTCACAGTAATGGCAACCACACCGACAGCTTAGACTTGTCATCTGGCTTCAGAGTTTCCAGGGCAAATCCACGGGTACCGCCGATTTCTTCCATTTTTGCCCAGACGCCAACATCGAATGCATCAAATGTTCCACTGAACGTGTTCAGTTCGCAGATGTATCAGGCCTTCCGCTCTAACAACTCTGCTGCCACTCTCCACCCAGCCAGACGGCAGCAGGATCCTGCCATGTTTGGACCTCCCCTCGGAGAGTGGCACGGCAGCCATTTTGGTACTTCTCAGTCCGGTGTCCTTGACCTTGGATCAAGCTTCCAGCTCCATCATCTGATGAACACTCCCGGCAGGTGGCACCGAAGACAAGGATTACCGACTCAGCGCGTCAAACAGAACTGGAAATACGCCGTCAGACAGTTTGAGAACTTCCTGAGATACAAGGGCCACGACATTGTTCCCATCCACACTATTCCACCTGTCCAGTTGGATGCTATGCTCTGTGAGTTCCTCGTCTGGGTCAGAAAGAGCAATGGAGAGGACTTCCATCCTTGGTCGGTCAAGAACTTCTTCTACCATCTGGAGTGCCACTTGAAGGAGTCGGGGTATGCTCACTGCATCACCAAGGATGCAGAATTCCAGAACTCTCGGGACGTCCTCAAGAGGAGGATCAGTGAGCTGCAGATGAACCTGCATCTAGCCACTGGTGCCATGCCCCTGCCCAGTCCCGGGGAAGTTGTAGCCATGCCCATCCCGAGTCCTGGGGGAGTTGTAGCCATGCCCCTGTCCAGTCCAGGGGAGTTGTAGCCCTGCCCATCCCGAGTCTAGGGGAGTTGTAGCCCTGCCCATCCCGAGTTCCGGGGGAGTTGTAGCCCTGCCCCTGTTCAGTCTGGGGGAGTTGTAGCCCTGCCCCTGTTCAGTCTGGGGGAGTTGTAGCCCTGCCCATCCCGAGCCCGGCGAGTTGTAGCCCTCCCCATCCCGAGCCCGGCGAGTTGTAGCCCTACCCCTGTCAAATCCAGGGGAGTTGTAGTCATGATATCAATGTCCTGGAACTAATTGAATCAAAGACCATTGAATATTGCTTTATTTAGTGATTCTAAAGTCTCTGATTAATGTCAAAATCAGTTAATGTTCACATGCATGAAACAGTCACAGAATTCTATTCCCTTTACAGTACCGGTATGTATCTGTTGGATTGTCCAGTATGATAATGTACTGGGAAATTGCTTGATTAAATGATAATTTACATGGTGAATGCTTTCTTGTGTCACGTCCATTACCCTTGTTTTGTAAGACTTGAACATCCATACATTTTGATTGGGTTGTTTTCACATTGTGCTTTACTTGGTTTGTCATAGAAGTCTGTCAAACGAGTCATTGGCATCTGTGACAAGCCAGCTAGTTTGAAAAATAGACTATTACTATAAGAGCTTGTAAGGTCCCCATGTTACTGTACCTTTGTTACTGTACCTTTGTTACTGTTAGGACAATATGTTACTGTACCTTTGTTACTGTAACGATTTTACTGTACTTTTGTTACTGTAAAATATGTTACTGTACCTAGTTGTTACCATGGTTACTATAACTATAAGTACCATATGAAGATATCAATGTTCAGATTGAACATGGAGTGAACATGTAAACGCAATATTTTACTGGAGCTTCATTTACCTCTCATTCTGGTCATGCTAAATGAATGGCCTTTCACAAGATTATTTTTAATTTGATGATTTTTTAAAATGAAGACATCCATCCTCCCTGTTTCTGACCACTACTGGTTTTGGAATTACTGTTTCCACGTCGGTATTCAAGCTTTTCCCCACTATGTACACTGGCAGCAACTAGGGATGCCTCATGGAGCTGTGTATGATTACTTCAGTAGGGATAGGTTTACAGTATTCCTTCTTTCCTACTGAAATAACCAGCATTCATTTTGTTCATCAGTCCTGCAGCGACGTTATTCCATAATCAGTCATGTTTATCATTCAGACAAATTAATTTTAAGTGATGGAAATAGTTAACATTTTTAACTACATAAAAGAGTATTCTATAGATGCACTGTATTTATGTTTTTACTGTATGTACTGTACATACACATACAGTTAGTTATTGTTGATACTCTTGTTACCAACAGTGTTACGCAATTGAAATTTTTATATGAAGACATCGCTAAAATTATTTTCTAAATATGGATGAGCTCGTTGACATTTTATGACACTTTATAGGTCGATAATCTATTGGTCAATTAAGTTTAATGACGCTAACATTTTATGATTTACAATAGTATTGTTCCTTGAAATTTTACAACAATTCCGTTGCTATTTCTTTATTTATGATATGTTATTGATGCACTGTACTCATTAGTACTGTTCTATTGATATACAGTGCCCCCTTGATATATCACAGTCCGATGCACCGCCGATTTGGATATAATGCGGGGTCGGGCATGGATCCAATTTTGTAATATCGTATAAGGCGGGTACTATATGTGGGGGGTATGTCATGGACCCCAACTTCAGCGTTATATCGAGGGGACACTGTACATGTCACTGTTCTATTGATATACATGTGGATGTCACTGTTCTATTGATATACATGTCACTGTTCTATTGATATACATGTGGATGTCACTGTTCTATTGATATACATGTCACTGTACATTCATTGTAGGTAACGTTGTGGTCAGGATCCTGGTTATGTAGAATCTCATTTTGTGTCTCTGATTTCTGTATGTATTCCTAGTTGTGTGGAGGACATACATCAATGTACATGTTGGTTATGACACAAGTACAGGCATAAATCACATAGATCACCTCAACACTGACTTTGTTTTGGTATGTACAGATGGTCATCAGTGATGTGAATATTAAGGGGGATAACTCACCAGACACCTTTGTTCTTGTTAACTCTTCATGGCTGGAGGTACTAATGTTCACCTGATAAATCGAGGACAAATGGCAGTTATGTAGTCGTGTAGGTATGCAGATGAATCCACTTCCATTTTGTAGAAATTCTTTTTAAAACAATAAAAATATATCAGTTCCAGCACTGTAGACTTCTGACGTGAATGGCAATGTGGTAGTACTATCGGTACCACCAGAGTTGATTATCTAGCTTTGTACAATCTACCCCTGTTTATCAGGACCGTTCCCGGTAAAATCGTGCGAAAAACTGAATAAACAGGGCTCCACTGTATATTTAAAAAAATCTATTTCATCCGTAAATATATTTGCACCATCTGTGCAGAAATTCAACAAAAATATCCAATTTAGGTGTTTTTCTTCCTGATTAATTATATAACAGCTCGTTAAAACCAATATTAGTGTATGGTTCTGCAGTTTGGGATTTTGAAAATAGTACTTTAATCGAATATTAAAACATGGGATAATGCAAATTAGATAGATATCCACATGTGAAATCAGAAATCTTTGCTATTGAATTGGGCCAATTGTTGCTGCAAAAAAGCAGTAATGCATTGTCATATATTATGTTTAACGCAATGTTTAAAGGCATACAATCACAATTAGTTGACCTAGATAATGGTCAAACAAATTTCTGTCGGGCTACTTCCGTTTGATTTGTACACCCAAAAGTTGTTATTTACTGATGTACTTATTCCCCAACACTTGATAGTTATAATAAACTTCATATTTGTGTTAATTAGTGTGGCTGACTTAATTATCTTGTCTTTGATGGAAAAACTGACATGACTTTTGAATTATCTCCCTTTACATTAATATATAATAACAAACCACATTCAAGATGCAGACCACTACTTTTTACATTCGACTCAACCTATCATACATTGTAGTGGAATGTTCCGTCTACAATAGAGCGTTGGAAAGGCTTTTGGAAGTACAAACATGATTTTATGTATGTCAAGTGAATGTACTTTGCAGTTGTACCTAAGAACTACAGAAGGACAATCGAAAATTTACATTTTACTTTAATTAGCAGTGGTAATAATATACTAAAGGAATGTGACCTAAATTGTGTTTGGATTCAACTAACTATTCCCAATATTAAGTGAATAAAACACACTGTAGATAGGATGTTAATAGATTATTTTACCCACACATGGAAATCCAAAATTGAAAAATCATCAAAAGGTAATTATTATAATTTATTTAAAAAACATCACTCATTCAAACATTATTTCTCTGTAGTCTATCATTGGAACTACGAATAATATTTACAAAATGTAGATGCTTTAAACGTAATCTACCAATCGAAACCGGCAGATGGTGAAATATAAATTGCAATAATAGGGAGATGAATACCAGTAGCATTTCATGTTAATAAATATGCTGCCCTTCATACAAGTAGTACGAGGATCATACCTACCAGAATACTATCGTAAATATTCACCAATCTCTAAATTCATTAATCGTACACTATGCCGTGTGATTACACTCCACTCGAATTCGGTTTAATTTATTTTTTCGAAATGTAGAAGGATTGGTAAGCAAGCTATAAAACTTATTTTTATATCGCTTCTCGTGCTCCTTGAGTAATTCTATCAACTATCCACTTTATCCTTACTTTGCAACTTGCAAACCTTTATTGTACAATCATTATTATTTATGTTCTCCATGTCACTACACGTGATTCTATATGAGAATAAAATGTTGTTTTGTTCTGCTACATGTATGTGTTGATATTTGTCCTGTTTAGACAGTATAAATTCCGAATAATTAAATACAAGGAGAAAATAACATAATTTTAATGTATGTTTTCTTTAGAAAGTGTACTCACATGAGTACACTGCGTATAGGAAGCTAAGCCCTTGAACGTGATTATATGTATGTCAAGAGAATGTATTTTGTAGTTGTAGCTAAGAACTAGTAAAACACGGCCATAAATATCTGTGATTGTATGCCTTTAAGCTGTTTATAGGGTACCGCTCCTGGAGTACTCGAGTACTGTCGATACTCGGCCCAGTTTTGTCTCGCCCCATCCATGGGTAAACGTCTCGCCCCATCCATGGGTAAACGTAACTCAGAAATGTGTGCCCCATCCCCGGGGCATGCTGGTCATGACGTAAACAGGGCAACTGTAAAGGTACACCGTATACTTGCACACGAATATAGAATATAGAATGCTCTCGGACGCACTGAGAGATCAAACAAGGTGATAGCAAGACGTTCCCGGGGGTTATCGTAAAGTAGATAAATATAGATAGAACCGAGTAGAGGAGGCACAGAGGTAGCTGGTCATCACTGACGGCTTGTCGACATCCAGACCAGAAGTTAGTTCCATCGTCAGCTCAGTGAGAATACTTATATTCTTAATGTTTTTTTGCTAGACTGTACGGGACTAGTAAGCGTTAACTTCTATAAAGTAAGTCTATTTGAGTAAGTCTATTAGAGTAAGTCTATTAGAGTAAGTCTATTAGAGTAAGTCTAACGTGTACCATCCTCGAAACACAGGCCATTATTACTATAAATATTTGACGGATGTTACGTTTTCACATTTCAGTCTATTTAATTGGTTCTTCACGAATTCCTTTCTTATTAATCTGCATGTATAGTTTCATATCTATTAGACCATTGGAATTCCGGTCATTTATCGGTTACTATTAAACTATAGTTATCCTGTTGGTTGGGTCAGATTTCTTGACTACAAGAGCTTGCATGCACAAGTAATAATTTTAGCTTTAACTGAAGTTTTCGTAAGGAATCCTACACGTGGATTTGTATAGATGAGATATTGAACTCCGACAATTATGTTAATGTGCATTCCCCTACAGACATGTCATATACAGCTGCATTCAGAGACTACCTACCTGTTCTTCTTATACTCAGCTTCTTCGGATCCAATCCAGGTGAGTATTTTACCTTGTTTTTATGATAAAAGGAATATAGAACGAAATTAAAATTTGCAAACCACTAATGAATATAATAGAGTCAATGAATATTATTAATGTACATCGTGTCAGAGTTTAGCTGTGAATATGCACCTGGTATTAATAACCTTACTTATATGAAAATGACGCGCTGTTACAATGCAGATATCATCCTTGGTCAGTCAGTACTAGTCGGTGCTCGCAGGTTTACTGCAACATTCAGCGCTACGGATGTTGCGGTTGCCATAAACTGACAAGCTGTAATATTAGAGAAATAATCTTGTAAATGACTCCAAACCCCAATTCAAAACCGAAAAGAAGATATATATGTAATATTATGTTTTTTTATAAATATGACAATGTGGAATCAGTAAATCTAAATATATGTCGATGAACATACATTTTCAGGCGTATCTGCGGCTTGCATCACGTCTTGTACGGGAGTAACATCCGGGAACTTCCAGTCCTGCAATGGTTGCACCATTTATGCGACGTGCACCAATGGAATCTTAATAGACAACCGGCCGTGTCCACCCGGCACGTATTGGGACGATAACAAGAAACAGTGCGTCTACTTGTCAACTACCTGCTTGTGAGTACATGTGTACTATGTACATTAACTCTAGTACATAACCTCCTATTGGCTGCGTGGCATCAATTCTAGCAGTAACCAAGTATCGTAGGCAAGTTAATGAACATTGGAAATTATGAATTTACCATTTCTATTCATAAAATATTTCAAGAATCGGAAATATGTCAGAAACAGATCATTGCAATTTCCAGCTTAGGTAAAACAATACTATTGTAACTATGTACAAACGATAATTCTTATAATGCCAATAACACGTATGTTATGCCCAACACTTAAAATATGCATCACATCTGTATGGCACAATATCAATGGCAACATTCCATTATCAATCTAAAGTAACTTGTCATATAACTTCTTCAAAGTTAGTCGTTAGCAAACATTGGTAACAAATGGGGGTTCATTGGTAAATTATATACGTGATTTAAAAAAAACCATGCATTGAGATGAATTTTCGTGTCGTAGCTCTTGAACTAATGTATGGGGTAGATATTCATGATTTCCAAAAATAACTTGACGTTCATGTAAAATATCAGCTCCAGCTCAGGAGAGGCAGGCCAACCATATTGTGAAAAGAGGAGATAACTCCTTTCCACTTAGGTACAAAAATATTCCAGCATTGTGTGCCGACAAGCATTGAAGTGGACAGTGATTTAAACATTGGAACATGTCAAGATAAAATGAAGATATAGTTTGAAGCAAGACACATATAGATAACATGTAGGTGACAGCTCTGCAGAGACTGACAGAAATCACAACTTCACTGATCTCATGGTAATATCCATGGTTTGTACCTGCTCCAAGTCTTATGTCATCCGACATTTCTTGTTACCACCTCGGGTCAGAGGTCACAGGTCAAAAGGCAAACTAGACGAGGTGTGAGCAGATACAAATATCATAATTTTGAGCATGCACTAACCAATGAATAACACTTCTTGAATTGTCATGCACACAGTCATACACATATTGTTGTATAGCAGGGACAATTGTTTAGTCATATAAAGCAATCTTAGACTAACAATAAATGGTAACTATGATACATTTGGTGATAATGACCATATCAATTAACGAGTTTCCACTTGTTAGTAAAATGAAAAAATGGCAAATTTGCAAGCGCTTAATATTCAAAGTAATTCTCAATTTTCAAATGCAGCTATCGTAAGCCTAGGATTGCTTAGTAAGACACCCCCAATATTAAATATGCAGGACATACAACCCTGTCTCAGTTTGCATTGATAGTCTGTTATCGTCATATGGTTTGGGTGGCTAAGTATGAAGAAATGGAAGATATTAAGTATTAGAGAAACGTAAAGAACAAAATTTCCCCTCATTTTCTACAAGGAATAGAAAACATTTCTTCATTATTAAAATTATTCACATTCTTCAAAAAAATAAAAAATAAACAAAAAGTTACATAATTGTTTCAGGATAAATATTTTTCCATTGACAGCGATATCTTTGCTTTCATTTCTGCAATAAACGTAGCCACCCAGCCCTGACTGTAGACACACTAGTGAGATAGAACATTGAGTAGATGGTCTAGGCTGGCTCATCATTACAAGAAGTTGACCGATGTTGTCTGAATGGCTATGTGACAGAACGGACAGTTCCTAGTCTTGGTGGCGCACCCCTCGCACAACACACGGTGACTGCAGGGTAATATAGACACGTTCCTCTTCTTATCTTGGCAAACTAAGCACTTGGTAGATGTCTGTTGATAGATTAGCTGAAAAACAAAGGGCAGAAGCGGGTTACTTTCAGTGGTAAAACTATTAATACCTGTAAATCATTAAATGTTTGCGCCATTAAACTTTAGCGACCGATGGATTATTGACCTGTTAGAGTCATAAAATGTTAATGAGCTCGTCTAAATTTAGAAAATAATTTTAGCGAATTCTTTTTGTAAGTTTATCTTAAATTGCCAATGCATAACACTGTTGGTAACAAGAGTATCAACAATAACTAATTGCACATATGTACAGTAAATACTCACAAAAACGTAAATACAGTGTACTGTACATATACATTTAGTGAGAAAACCAAAATATATACATACATGTGGGTCATATATTTGTACTTTGAATTGGTGCAGGAAAGACAAATGGTCTACTGATTTGCTTTTTGAATTATTTATCACGATATATTTGTCATAATTATTAACAAATCCATGCATATAAATATTCTGCAACCCTTGCTAAAACAAATCAGTAATTCTCTAAGACAAAAACACTAATATTTGGCCATACCTCGTCTACTCGTTCTAGATCCACGTGTAAAGTCTGTCGTATGTGTCGTATTGATGGCAGAGACAAGTTCTCTAATTCCGTTATTCTGTGCAATGTTCTTAAATATGGACCACCATTCACCTGTTCCAATTCTTGTTTTAACCTTTGAACCTGAATAAGTGACTGGAAACAAATGCAAAATGTAAATAGAAAAACTCTTATAATCAAGTAAATTGTATCCAAATTCATTAAAAATACTATTTAGTTTACAAGATTGATTGATTGATTGAATTAGTAATTTAAGTTGCAGAGTGATTATTCCTAGAATAATTATGTTCACTTATTGATTTTAATGAACAAGATATGGTACTGACTTCATCCCGCTGTTTAATTGCATGTAGTTTCTCCTCGTCACAATGTTTTGATTTTCTAAAAGACTCTTCGGCTTCCTTCTTCCATGCTTCACATGCCTGAAACATAAACACTCTATTTATACAACACGTTGTGATGGCCATACAACAATGTCACATGCCTGAAACATAAACACCCTTTCTATATAATATGCTGTGACGGACATACAACTGTCACATGCCTGAAACATAGATATAATTTACAACATGTCACAAATGCCATACAACTGTAATACAGTGCCCCCTCGATATAACATGGTCCGATGCACCACGAATTCGGATATAACGTGGGGTCAGATGTGGATCCCATTTTTATTTTCGTTATTTTCCTGCAATATCGTATAAGGCGGGTACTATCATGTCATGGAACACAACTTCAGTATTGAGGGGACACTACTATCTATCTACTCAAAACTAATTCTTTTAACTGACAAAATGCTTTTTACAAGAGAGGAACATGGGTGACAGATTGGCAGAACAATGAGCCACATACACTTTTGGCTTGTGTGTACACGCCCTCCCACTCGGCTAGCTTAGACTTGGTGGCCAGCAGCTCGTCGCGGAGACGTTGTATCTCTAGACTCTGGTTGGTGGACAGGGAGGAGGAGAACATGGGGGAGTGAGGCCCTGTACTGCGAGGAGACATCGAGTTGACGTCGCCATACGACGTGTTCGATAACTTGCTGTTGTATCCTACTAGGAAAGGAGAGGATGACTGAAAAGAAAGATATTAGGAAAATAGTTATACTGGATAGTGAGAGATAGTGAATACCAAAAATATTTGATGTCACGATACTGATGGCACCATTATCTCCCAAATTGATTCTTAATCAAAATGCACAAGTATGAAAGCATTACAAATTACTGTATTCGACGTATTAAATGCCCAATGTGTGTGTGTGTGTGTGTGTGTGTGTGTGTGTGTGAGTTTGTATTAAAAAAAAAGATATATATCTTGTTCTGTCAATGACCATATGAAATTCAAGGGAGATAACCCAGATTGCAAATTTGCTGGAAAAGATTCAGCTTCACCTAAAAGAAAAATTGCCACCACAACCTGCTTCCAAGATGATTTATCCCCAATAAATTTGACCGTGAAAATCATGGCTTATGGCCCTGTCACACCTTCGTGATCAGCGCTGATTGCCAGCGAATTCAATAATTTCCATGCATCGTTCAGCTGTCTCCAACATCAATATAAGCAAGGTACTAAATATTTGACAAGAACATCGTGGTTTGAGAGGTCAGCAATGTCCAGTCTCGTACCTGCGGTCTCCCGTGCTCTGGCGTGTGATCATGCTTCTGGACCTGCAGAGGCATCATGGAGTGGGGGAAGCTGCCGAACGGCGATGGGGGCGACTGAGACAGGCTGCCGACACTGCCCCGCTGCTGGATTGTGCTGGGCGGGATGCCGATGGGGCCGGATGTCGTTCCCAGCAGACTGGACGCAGACAGACCGGCGGACAGAGAGCTGCTGACCGAGTTGGTGTCGTTATCGCGGTCCATCTCCTTGTCCAGGTTGTTGATGTCAAAGTCGTCTAAACTCAGGTCGTCCAGGGCCTTGCCTGGAACATACACATTCTCAAATGCTACTAGTAATTACAAATATTTGAGTACATAATTCAAGCTGCCTTAGGTGAGTGAGTGAGTGATTATGGAGTTTAACGTTGCTGCAGGAATCTTTCGCCCACTTGCGATGAATCTTGCCTTGAATAATAATAATAATAAAATAGAGGTTCACATCTTCAGGATGACATATGCTATTGAACACCAACACACTGGATAAGATTTGTTCACATTACCCCTAAGATTTAGCCAGCCAAGGCTAAGACAGTTACTCACCAACAACAGACTCCACCGTATCCGCTGGGGGGTAGAACGCCGGTGCGTGGGGCGACATTGTAGATGCCGCGGGGGCCCGCGGAGGGAGCTGCAGGATGAGGTTGGGGAAGGCACTCGGGGATCCAACGCTGCTGCTGGTGTTGTTGCCGCCGCTCACGATGCTGTGGTTCACGCTGTTGGTGTTGAGGTTGTGCAGCAGAATCAGGTTCTGTTTGCGCTTCTCCTTCTCATTGCCGTCCAGTGTCGGGTCGTTCTCTATTGCTTGTAGCTGTAGACGCAGCTTGATCTGGAACACGTGATGATACTGCCCGTCCAATGAGGATGTCCTATCACTTTGTCTGATGGTCTCACAATATTGTAGTTTGGGAGTATTATTCAATCAAATAGCAAACCAATGCCAAAAAGTGGAACCCTAGGAAATAGTAGCCGGTTGAGTAATCAAGGAATGTTAAAATTAACACTAACTATGAAAGGTATCCCGAGTACTAGTGTAAATTCAACATATCTTACTCTATTAATACTATGCTAGCACTAGTCCTCCAGTCAGTTAATTGTAACTGCTAACGAAGTAAGTTAAATAATTGTGATTGTATGCACATTAATAACTATATACAATCAGAATCAATCATCAAAATATGATAGCTAGAAATACGATAAAATGGATCAAGCACTGAAAAATTATAAGACATCTATTTCCAAATAGGTAAAGAAATACATCAAACACAATTGGACAAAGCAGATTGGAAATCCTGTTGTGATATCCACTCTTGCCTATTATAAGCAGTCGTTAAAGGATTTCTCCGGTGCCATAACATGTTTCTTCCAATCAATTGTATATGTTAAAAATAGTGATATAAAATGAAA
>JAUTBQ010135519.1:0-15120 GCA_032361185.1 Lepetodrilus ovalis | reverse complement strand
TCTCTCTCTCTCTCTCTCTCTCTCTCTCTCTCTCTCTCTCTCTCTCTCTCTCTCTCTCTCTCTCTCTCTCTTATTGATTAGTATGATAAGCATATACCTATGCAATACTACTTATTTTCTGTACCAGAAAGAGATGTTAAATTGTATAAATATCTTACTATAATTTATTTTTAAAAAAAGAAAAGAATCATCCCATTTAATTATTATGAAGCCAACATCTAGTTGTATAAAATGTTCAAGAAACGTAAGCCTTGGCATCAACAGTGTCAATGAGTGGTTATAATAAGCATTGTACATTAAATCTTAGTGTCGCGCAAGGTTTGCTGTATCACAATAGCACTACACAGTGGCTTAGACTCTCAAAGACTATCAACCTAAGAGAGAAAATGCAGACATGCGTGGAATTTTGGATGGGTTATTGAAATTTGATAGAGTTTCCACGAACCCATATGGCCTAGTGGCCCCAGAGTGTCGCCCAGGAGTGGCAAAGTTGGGGGAAGTCTCGGGGAAATAATTCAATTATGAAATATACGAGTTATATGACAACACTAGTATATTGATTTTTATTACTGAAAACTCAAAAGTAATTCCCCTTTCCTGATAAACATTTTTTTTGAGCCTCCTGACATTAAATGGAAACCGATTTAATCTGGAATGGCTAAGAAAACCAATTTTTGGAATGGTATTTTATAGAGTTTAATACTTAACTTGTTTTATCATTTAAATACATTACACTGTAATCAATTTCAAAAGATGTAATATTTATCAATACATGTTACGTCTTTTTAAAAAATGTGATATTGAATGTGCAATTTAGAGTTATTGGTGTGTGTGTGTGTATGTGTGTGCGCATGTGTGTTTGTGTGTTTGCACGTGTATATGTGTGTGTGATTGCGAGTATTTATGTAGGTGTGTGCAATGAACATTGAAACCAACTAGTTAATGTCAAAATTTCGTTGTTGATGTGAAAAAAGATTTCTCACATTTTTGCGATGTTTTAATTTCCCATATTCTTGCTGACCACTAATCATAACACTTTGAACATATACACTGCAATTGAGCAATACTCAATACATGGATGTTAAACTGGAGGAAACACTGGTCCATCGTTGGTCATATAGAATATCTGATCAATTTAGAAATACCAGCTAGCTGTGATTGTATTGGACATGAGAATGCATTATAAAACATTCATAGTTGTTAAGATCAGGTCCAGACAGCCGACAAGCTAATGTTTTATATTTAACCAATACTTCAGGACTATTAGGCTGCATGGCAGTTAACCTGTACTAGCACCATCAAGCAATGATGCCACCATGTAGAGACCGAAGCTGTTCATATTGCGGGAACACATCATAAATGAGTAATCAGGAATGCCACACGAGCACACCTACATCTCAAGTACAGAGGGTACCCATACCTAGATATATGCAGACAGATTTTGACTGCATGTGCTCGTTTTTTTATACCAAGAAAGAAACCTTTTAAAGGTGCTACTCTGACTAGTTCAATTATTTACATGTTGTCACGTAGAAATGTTGTCAGGTTCTTCCAGCCCATCAGCCTTTCTTGCACATACAGTTGTCCCCTGGGACCACTGGGGACATACTAGACTTGGAGTTAGTCGAAAAATAGGGTTCAAGGTGTTCACAAATGTTGATGTCAGTTGGCACGTTCAGTGTCGTTTCAACTCTTTGGCAGCATCAGTTTCAGCATCGGAAAAGATTACTTGTCCGTTTCGCAGGAATGGTGTTGGATTCAATCTCCAGGAACGAGTCAATGATTCCTGAAGCACATAATTGTAGACATATCAGGGGTAGACACATTTGGACCTTCATGGCATTACGCAATGTAACAGATGATGTCAATTCTTCAAAGGATGTCGCACAATATTTAATAGAAATATATTTGTAACCAAATTGTTGATGTTGTATATTGTAATAGTCTAATCAAGACCTTTCAATGTTAATGGCTATTATGGTTTGGAGCTTGCATGATATAATTGTTATATTATTGGCAGTAAGACTTTAGACAAGTAAATCGAGTTGAAACTTGGTGGACATGTATATTCTATGGTGAAATTGATATACTTTAATTAACACCATTTTTTTTATTTATCATATATATAATTGCTCTATTTTAGTCATGTTTAACACTGAGACACTGTTGTTTTAAAATACATGTATTGCGTTAAAATGCGAACTTGTGTTTATGTAGCTAATCTACCGGTATTGCATATGACCACCAATTTATACACTATATAGACATATCTGGACCTATGAAAAGTAGAAAATAGTTACCAGTATTTTGTAGACATGGATATCACAGTGATTTTATTGTCAGTGATCTGTCAAATCAATGGTCATAATGTAAAGGTTTTGCTTTAAAGTGAGGGCATTTTATAACAGAAATGTATTGGGGAACTTCTTACATTGAAGTACACAATCAATCACAGTTATCATCACATGGTTTATCATAATTCTCACATTTTCTTTGCTATTTTAATGTTTATCATACTCGAAGTTGTCAACCTGTCAATATACTTTGACCCTTTATTATGTAATTACCATTTGCGGCCTATCACTCGCATATCACTCTGGTGACCCGCCGTTCAGTGTACGTGTACGTCCATCTTATTCAGTGTACGCTGTTTAGTACGTGCATGTCCATCTCATTCACCTCATCCTGGCGTTGCCAAGCCTAGTGGCCAGGTTAGTGTATTATTTCTAGTTTATTTCACAGTGCATGGTCTCGTCAATAGCGCATCATGTCAGTCTGCTATGGTTGTAGGCTCACGCTAAATGTCTCAAGACAAAGACCGTTTATATCCAAAGCAGATTCCCCTTGGCTCGGCCTCGGCCCGACTGCCATGAAGGTCCCTCGTGTTGTACTCGGCTTTATCAGAAAATAATGAAATTAGAAGTGAGACAAATGCATTCTGATGGATGTGAGCGGTATACTTGGCCCAGTAATCACTGAAGTAAGTGACTCTGCAAACGCCGGTACGCTAGGTGGCAGCTGCCCTCTCAACACAAATACACCAGATTTTACCCATTACCACTGCATATAGTCTTTGGGGATTACTGCTGACATTGTATTTAATTTTCTTGGTTTTAGCATTAAAATCAATATCAGCGAATAGAGGAAATTAAAATCCATGGAAAAAAAGGGAAAGAAAAAAGGACTGACACCATATCGTGATTGGCAAACATTTTGAAATATATTTATTTCATTAAGAGCGTCGGTAGTTTCAAGATATGTAAATTCAATTGCTTTTGGATTGATAATTACGTTGAAAGATTTTCGATGCTAAGAATAGTGGGGGGTGATTATGACGAATCAGTCATTTATAATATATTTTCTATTGTGGCGAGTTGTCAGTGTAGCCTTTGATGTAATGCACATGCACTAATAGATTGAAACACACAGGGAATTAATTGTGTAAATATTGCAGAGGTTTGGTAACAAGCCACCTCGGGCGGTGAATGGCTACGGCCTATAGGGACACCATGTTAAACGCAAACCCGTGGCAAAAGTCTTGACCTGAAAAACACCAAGCGTGATGCGAACAAACTGAAAGGCAAATTCAAGGTTTACTTTGCGTTCGCTTTACCTGCTTAAGTAAACTTCTTTAGCCCAATCTGGGTAGAGAGACTAGGTCTTTGTGTTCATGACACCTGTCCTATACGATGCCTCATTCTGATCCCCTCAAATCTCCCGATGACCCACCCAGCGCTTCCGCAGGCCTGAATGAATGTTTTAAGAGTGGGTAACCAGCCACGGTTTTCTTCCTTGCAACAATCACACCCAGTTGTTCACTATTCTAGACTACCCCATGCTTTCAACCCATTGTCCCTATCATCAAAACTCCATTTTCACCAAATGATAACTGGAGAGAGAGAAAAAAAAAGTTTTTACATCTTGTGCGGCTTTCCATTGACGTGTTGCCAGAGTCGCTATCACCCTTTTGTTTGCTAAATATGAATTAAGTATTCAGTTATGGTTGATGGTTTCAAATTTCTGTGATTTCTTCTATGAAAAGCTTTAGCAGACCAAATCTATCTATGAATTGGTGTAAGAAGTTGAATGTAATGAGACTTATAATTCTATTAACAGCTTGGAAGTTGAATACTGCTTTTGGCCAATTTAAAATATAAACAGATTAAGTAACCACTCTCGCAAACAGAACTAGTTGAACTGGTTGTGCTGGCTGCTTTTATTATATTATGAAAGCCATATTTACAAGTATTTAGGGTGTTTTTTAATGTAAAAAGAGTCGTATATATCTCAGTTGAGTTATTGTATCCTATTAGGTTTTATCATAAACTTTATTGAATGTTAGAGCTTTGTATGTTGTATCTATTTAATTAAATTGAAATTAATTACTATGTCCTATGCATTAGTCCAGCCACTCTCCGTATTAACAGGCATTTCTATCATTAACACATCTCTATGCAATATACAATGAGGTATACGTCAGGAATCGTTACTGCAGTTAAACGTCAATATTTATGAAGTGTGTACAATGATTTGGTGACAGTGGGTTTTATTTCTGACAAATTGACAGCTATGAAATGGTCAATTGTGACATGGAGAGCTACTTACACATTACTGGCGTTGTCTGGGCCGTTGTCTGGGCCATGTGACGTGGGCCGTGTGAGACGTGGGCCCAGTGACGGTGGGATGTCACACGTGGAGCGCCCGCCACCCACTATGGGACCATGTTAGAAGTGTCCCCTACCAGCAGGGGATGCCATGAAAGGAGTGACAATGGCGAGCTAATGGCGTCATGGTTAATCTCATAACTAACTCCATAGGACCCCTCACAGGAATTTATCCTCTTCCTCTTCCTCCTCCTCCTCTTCTCTGTAGAGGAAGTTTTACTTTGCTGGATAAAAACCATCAATATGTCTACTCGTTCAAATTGTGTCTACTTCTAAGTCATAATTCATCATATCTTGTTGAAATATTTATTGGATTTTTCGATATCAAATGTTCTTGATCGTCCTATTGGTGTTGGAGAACTGTTCTTTTTTTCCCTTTTTTTCTTTCCATCTGGACACTTAAAGCAATTTTCAACAATGAATCCCAGTCTAAAGCAAAACAGCCAAGTGATCAACTGAACCAGCTTGGGCACAAAGCTTAATGTCCTATAATATTCATGGCTGAGTAGTCTGCACTTTCTTCAGACTCAGTGCGGGAAGGGATTGGGATCCTATGCCTTCCATTAGAACGGCTGTGCTCTGGGACAGGCAACAATGCAGACTGACAATGGACAACATGGCCAGTTAGAGCACATTTCACACATGACAGACCCAATGGTAGTCAACAGTCCCACTTTCTTCGTCCCATTTGTAACCTAGTTATTTTTACCCAAAACCCCAGTGTGAATTTTCACCAGTTTTCATGCATGCCGTATAATTCCACTGATGAGGGACCGAAAATTTCAACTGGGACTTGCAGCGAGATTGACCAAATTTCAGCTCTGATTGGCAAATATTCATCGGAAGTCCTGGTCTCAAGAAATGTATCATTAAGTTGTTTTTGTCAGACGTGGTGATCACTTACTCCCTTGACTAGATAATGTTATTGATGACTATTCTGTCCTTTCATATAAATTAACTATTATTTTGGAAGCATTTTTTTTTTTAAATCAGTGTAACTGTACACATACCGTAGTAGTTTTTACAGTTAGTTTTTGTTGTGCACTGAATTTGAATTCTTAAAAACTGCTTCAAGTTCAAATAAAAATACTCCTTTTTTTTCTCGCCACCACAGTCTAATATTTCTATTGATAGAAAGAAATATCATCACTTTACTTCATGAGAGAATGTGTAAAACATTTGAATTTAAACGTATTTGACCAAGGAAATGTGATAAGCTGAAAAGCATTGCTTTATACATGGTAGTAGCTTTAGCACATTTCTTGTGCTCTCTTGAAAATTGCAGTGGTCCTGTTCTGACGATCAAAAATGAGTTTTCATCTAGCTGTTGATCAATATCTGTAGATTATCAATAAGTTGTCTGGGAATTGGCTGTTCTGGTCATTTTGCATTGCTCCCTGATTTACCAATCACAGTCGGCATCACAGAAGCTTAAATCACTGACATTTCTTCATGTTTTACCATCACCTTTAGTAAACCACGATTCCATTTTGTCTGTTTCCATTTTGTCTGTTTTTAAATCTCATGATTTTTTTCTTGGTGCTTATTTTAAATCACACATGAAATTTTTATATCAGCAAATTACATCAATGACTTACTTCTAAATGGTGATATGTGGTGCATTGGGCTATATTTCTCCAAGTTAGCCATCCAAGCTCACAATTGCTCCTCTTACAGACATACTTACTAGGCTTGGTCAACTACATGTTTAATGTGGTACTCTATATTTATAAAACAAACACATTTACAAATATATACATCATGTAATAGTATACCAGTATATACTAGGCATTATTTGAAATGTTTTATTATGATTGCTAGGAACTTATTTCAATGCCAGGCAATATGTGATCTAATGATAATACCTGTGCTGGCTCCTTCCCTAATGCTTCAATCAATGTCATTCTCTGTGCATTAAAGTTCCAGTTATGTTCATGGTAATATTATCATAATGTCATCAGAACACGGTTATCAGTGATAATCAGGACACACAGGCAGCATATGCTGACCAAGACCATGTAAGATATTTAGAAGAAGATTATGAAGTATTCGGTTTCATTTCTTTTTCAATGATATATTGCGACGTTTATGTGTCTAGGCTAACTCTAAAACAACTTCATGGAATATTTATAGCACGTTTCATCAAGCTTGGGCACATAGGCTATTTTCTGCTTACTAATTCATGTGAATCCATCACATATGTTTCTAACAGTGTTAATAATTAATTCGATGAATTCTTACTTCATAAGGCCTATTTTACAGACTAACAACTTTCATACAGAGGAAAGTGATACCCAATCTGATAAAGTCGGGGCCTGTAATCTGTCTAGTGATGGGAAATCATTTACAAGAAAATTTGCCATTAGTTCAACTCATTCATGTGTTTGACAGGTGATGAAATGTCAAAGAATGTCGATTTCAGATGATGTGAATATTCGCAGATAGACTTGTTCAAATGCATTTCTTTGACATTGATTGTATGGCTTGCTTAACCACAGCGTTCATTTCAATTATAGTATTTGGAATACACAAATACTTTAAGATATCTCATGGTCTGTCATGTACATCTTTGTATTACCAGTATATGCAATCCCTCCAGAGAGAAATTAAATAAGCATCTTGCTATACACTATATCCTATTGAGTGATTATGGAGTTTAACGTCGCTGCAGGAATCTTTCACACATTTACGACGATATACACTATTCTAAATGCATACACCAATTCATGGTTTTTATTTTTTTAAATAATGAGGATTAGTATTTAAGCTGTAAATGCATGTAAATATCACATAAATACATAAATACATTATGCAAGGTGAAATATAAATCTTATCTTCAGTTTACAAAAGGTGAAATATATTCCAAGTAATAGTAATAGAATAAATTTTGCGAGTGTAGAAAGTTTCTATTAGCGTAGTGTAATGATAACTGGTTGAAGTTCGGCCTGTCAGAACAAGACCGTCTATTTCACCGTGTTGGTAAATTGGCATCGAGGATTGTGCATTTCTAGCTAAAAGCTCCCAGCAGGCACCAGGACGCACATACACTGATTTTGTCTTTAGCAATCAACACGGCTATGCATCCAACTTCCCTTCCTCTGACTGGGTTTCCGTGGCCAGAGTTTTTATCCTGCCTTGCGAGGGATCATCCATTGTTCTTGCTTAATCACCCAGTCTCAGCTCTACCAGCCCCTCTACTCGTCTCCCTGCCAGCTGACGAACAGCTGACTAGAATTAAAATTGCGCTATTAGGCATTTTTTAATTCGCTGGCAAGACTGCTTATGGCAGAGCCTCTGTAGAGTTGAGAGAAGTTTGCTCGGCCATCCATCTTCAAGTGGAATTGGAAAATGTATGTGTTGAAGAAAAATGGATTTCGTTAAAATTCTTAACATTCTAAATGTTTTATGGCAGCTATTGTAGTAAGATGGCACAGTTTTCAAATGATAACCAGAGAATAGTAAATGAGTGTCAAGTTTATACTTTATACTGTGATTAGTTTCAGTTGGTGATATAGGAACACTATTCATGAATTTCCAAAAAAGACTGATTACAAGATGAATTTGTGTGTTATTGTTTTATTATATTGAGGAAAGATAATTCAGTGATGACTTTACAAGTCGGTTTGGATAATTTGTCTCTGACCTGACCAGAACCAAAGTAGGTCATAGTTCTATCAATGGTAAATGGTGTGCTATCTCAATACAGTATGTTGCGTAGGAGTGATGTTATGTAAGTAAACCAATTTGTAGATATTCATAGACAGCAATAACATGCAATTGCTGAAATACAGTCAAAATATTAAAATCTAAAAGTAGAATATGAGAGCAAATGACAAATGTGATGGAATGGCATCTGAAATTGCTGGTACTGTCTGTGTATTTTTGTCATCATTCCTCCGTACAAAGAAGGCTTAAATACTGCACGCTTCTTGTGACAGATTGAAAACACAGGGAGTTGGCTAAATCTCCTTGTGAGATTGCATATTACCATTCGTGGCTTTAGTGTTGGCCAATAGTAAGCCTGGTGGTAGAATGCAAGCTCCTTTTGACAGAAAATCCCATGCAAGACCAGCCTGACTATGGACTAAATCCCTTCTCTTCGTAGCCAGTTCATTAAAGGTATTTTCAACAGGGAGTGATTGATTTTTGCATCCCAAATGGCGGGGATCTCCCCAGTTGCCATTAAAACACCTGAACGCATGATGCCATTCAGTGACTGAATGCACAAAGTACAATACTCATGGTTTTTTGTTTTGTTGGGAGTGGGTTTCAGTAAATGGGGAAAACCATGGGGTCGACAAAGTGGCGTACTTTTTCTCTTTGTCCTTATGAAATTCAATAGGTTAATTAATATGTCAAGAAACTGAGCTCAATAATAATCAGCTAATCTTTTTCCAGAAATGCATAAGGAATTAAAAGCTCCCTTTAAGACATCAGGATACATGAGGAAAAATTATATTTAATATTTTCTTCCGAGACTCCTTTTGTAAATATGTATTGTCCTTGAGGACAGCTTTATCTGGAGATATGACAGACATCACTAATGCCAATCATTACAAAATAGATATGAAATGTACGCAGTGCCCCAACACCACCACAGGAAATAGACCATGCTTGTAAAATGCATTGATATTGATATAGCATATTCTTGAAATTTGCATGGTTTAGCAATAATGATTGCTTGGTCATAAAATGTATTACAGCACTTTTCAGCTGTGGCACATTTTATTCTCTGTTGTCAGAGTTAATTATTCTTTTGATCTTGAATAGGTGATGTCTTCTAGATTGAAGGATTTGTTTAAGTAAGGAACTAAATAACTGACTAACTAGCCAGCATTACATCATTGATTTAGCAGTATGACAGTGCCTGTGGTTTTAGAGAAACAAGTGCTCAATATTGATAATATTAATAATAATAATAGTAATAGTGATGATGTTGGCAACATAATGCACCAAATAAGCTCTCAAAAGTATGATCATAACATTACATTGTTACCTGAGTCGATGGACCAGTGAAGCTGCCCTTTACTTTCCATCTCAACACCTTGGCATCTCGCAGTTGTTTACTATAGCTAGAGTTAGATACAGTATGCAGATACCCATATATCACAGATGTTTCATGTACCTAGAATTAGATACAGTATGCAGATACCCATATATCACATATAGCTAGATTTAGATTCAGTATGCATCAGTACCCATATATCACAGATGTTTCATGTAACTAGATTTAGATACAGTATGTAGATACCCATATATCACAGATGTTTCATGTACCTAGATTTAGATATGGTATGCAGATACCTATATATCACAGATGTTTCATGTAACTAGATTTAGATATAGTATGCAGATACCTATATATCACAGATGTTTCATGTACCTAGATTTAGATACAGTATGCAGATACCTATATATCACAGTAAGATGATAAACAGTGCCTACACTTGAAGTGAATGTTTATCGATTCTTACCTTTGTTTCTACTTTCCTGTCTTGTAATCATGCGACAGAGGATCACTTTCTCATAAATCAGAAGTGAGTGCAGAATACGTTTTCGCTGTTGTCCGTTTGGCTGGCTAGTTGTAACAGACATGCATTGGATCATCAATAGCAGACAATTTGCCATTCATTCGTACGACTCATTCGTACTACATTGAATGCATCCTCAAATTCATACCCCTCTTCCCAGCGAGATAATGACGTGTTGTATTGTTTTCCATAGCGTGGCACTAAAACCTTTCTTCAACTGTCGCCATAAATGAGAGAAATCAATGAGCGACATTGATAGAGCGACGCTGGTCCTTGTATACCCAGGGCTGGAGATTCTACCTCACAGGTTCATTCAACAGGAATAAAACTCACATTCGGCAATATAAGGCATGTCGGGAAATCCATTTTATGGTACATTTCATGCATGAGTGAAACGATAGATCCGAGGAAAGTGAAGATAAAGGATACGGCGATGCTACAGTAAGCATGGAATTATGTCTCGGGGGTGAAAATAGATAAAACATAAACTGCATTTCCTGGTTTATTAACCTTTTATTTTGTTGTGGAAATCGACCTGAAATGTATATATAAATGTAGATTTCATGAATGTTCGTGTGTACATTTCACACCATTCAGGCCACCTGTGTTGTGAGTTGTTGACATTCTACGCTTCATACACATTCAAGGCAGACTCAGTCAAGTTAATGACCATGTCTATTGCAATTTTATCATTCTCCCAGCATTCTATGATCTGCACAAGAGTGTACAGACCATCAAAGATCTGCATAACAGGGTACAGAACATTGGGTTAATTATCATCATTCTCCCAGTGTTCTAAGATCTGCATAACAGGGTACAGACCATCAAAGATCTGCATAACAGTGTACAGAACATTTGGTTAATTATTATCATTCTCCCAGTGTTCTAAGATCTACATAATGGGGTACAGAACATCCACAATCTCTATAACAGTGTACAGAACATCTAAGATCTGCACAACAGTGTACAGAACATTGGGTGAACTATTATTATTCTCCCAGTGTTCTAAGATCTGTATAACATTATACAGAACATCCATGATCTGCATAACAGGGTACAGATCATCGGGTTAAGTATTATCATTCTCCTAGTATAACAGGATACAGAACATCTAAGATCTGTATAACAGGATACAGAACATCTAAGATCTGCATAACAAGGTACACAACATCGGGTTATCTCTCGTCATAGTCCTAGGATTGGAACTGTTTATTTAACATTCTATGAATCTATAAAACTATGATTGCCGTATTTCAAGAGGCCAGTGGTTTACGACGTGAGCACATGTTACATTCCATGTTGACCGTTCCTGCTTGATCACACTGCCAGCTTACCTGGGTGCCAAGGGCAGGTTATCTGTCCGGAGGTAAGAAGTCACTCTCGCTGTCTTAATGATGCCAATCAGTCCACTCACTCTGTGTACATTTCAGTTCGCCAATAATCTTATCTCATTTGCCTGGTTAGAAGAAGGGAGGAAACATTGTTACCGATATAAATCGCAGCTCCAGTATTTGCAAATGCTGTTATGCGTGTATAGAAAAATGTGTATGACAATCACATGAAAATTTGCCAAATGATATATCAATACCAGTTTCAGACCATGAATGTCAATTCTGACAGGTGCCCATTTGCAAAGGATCACAAAAGACCTGCCACACTGAACAGCACCCTTTGTGTCTTTGGCCAGTTGAGTGGAAAACTGGTATTACTATTCTTCACCAGCGTTCTCTTGATGCCGGCGTAATCAATAGATAAAAGTGACTGGGGGAAGGGAAAAAATTCCAATCGTCCAACTTCACTCTTTCCAGGCAGAACAAAAAAAATAGTCTAACTTAATTTATCGAGATCGAAAACAACTATAACACCTTTGGACAGCATTGCATAAGGCAGGCAAGGGAGACAAATATTAGTCCTATAGATTGTGTGTGTTATAGAAAATCAATACACCATAAGATTCTCCTTTACATGAATCTCCATAATAAAACCCAGCATCGGACCTCCTACTACTGTATTTATGGATTTTCCATACTCTTTCAGGAATTTCTTTCAAAATACTGCCGATGGAATGTGTTTCCTTCTTAAATTTTTGAATGCATTAACCAGCTGTACAATTGGAGTTGTATCATTTATAATGTGCGATATCATTATATGTATACATAATGTCCAAGTTTTGTATCGGCGCCAATGAGTGTATAATGTAACATGTATATTTTGCTGATTCTTTCAAAACTTTTACTTGGAAATTGATATATGAAATTAGAATATTTATATCCGTTTGTTCTGGAATTATTATCCATGGATGGTATAGTTGATCTTTTTTTCCCGCCATGGAAGTAAGTATTTGGGTCATTAACTTTTCATAATAGCCATTATTAACTAAAAAGAATTAGTGACAATTGAATTGAAAATATTAAATATATTTACCATTGGAAATTGTAAGATAAATTTGCAGTTTCAATAGGTATTGATATCTATTTCAAGCATGCTTATTTATAGAGCAAATAGAAATGATCTAAAAAAAGAGCTTGAAAGGGAATTCACTGAAGCATGATACTTGATCAGTGAATCCATTCGCTCATATAATAATTATTGTACTACGTGAATAACAAGCGGTAGAACGGTGCATGTATAGATGCAGTGAATTATATAACACTAAACTCACACATGGATAAGTGTGTTGAATTAGCTACAACAGCTCCTGTCTAGTAATTGCTGGAATATGTCAGTATAGATGCTTCGTTTGATGTCGTCTGAATGAATGTGAAGAAGTGGGGAGAGTACATTCTTAACCACAGGGTATGAATGACAATTTATAAACTATAAATCACCCGGTACGAATATATCCTGCGCTCTCCCGTGCCAACTTGGTTGTAGTTGAAAGGTAAACTTTATACAATCAATTATATTCACCTTATGATTTCCATTGAAGAGTTTCTCCATCCAAGCATTTAACACTCAGCTCTTAGTGGCTGTTTGATTTGTTATTACATGGGCATCTATCTACGTGTATTAACAGAGCATTTGATAGGTGCATTATATCATGTAATCACGCAGCTAAGTCGCTGTAAACATAACAGTACAAGTAAGCTGACAGGTAGAGTGCTGGGAGGGGAAGCTATTATTAAATCAACATTTTTTAGCAGTGGTTCGAGGCATGATGTATAAACATATTATTATCATCATCATCATAATTATTATCATCATTGTTAATATATTGTTAATATTTTGTTGTTATTGTTATTGTTATTAATATTGTTGTAGTAGTAGTAGTACCGTAGTAGTAGTAGTAGTAGTAGTAGTAGAAAGAATTATTGTCATTATTATTTATTACTACTCTGTTCTTGTTATTATTAGTGTTATTATCGTGATTATTACTAATATTATTTTTATATATTGTTTGTTTATTTTGGGTTTTTTTCTTTTGTATTTATTTATTTATTTATTTATTTATTTATTTATCATCATCATCATTGTTATATTATTATTATTATTATTATTATCATTATTATTATTTTATTTTTATTGTCATTATATTTCGATTGCTATCATGATTTACTACTACTACTACTACTACTACGACTACTTCATGATAAAAATTATAGGTATTATTTTAATTATATTTATTTATTATTATTATTTATATCTATGTGGGATTATGTTGTCATGTCAAGTCTGGGCTGTCAGAATACTACTTCCAATGTATTTATTATTGATGTGGATAACTTTGACCTTAATCTAAATAGTCTATCAAATACTTAAACTACTTGAACATATTGTAAACAACTAGTACATCCCAGTACTAAACAGCCCGAGTTAGTGTTGTCCATTGTAATATTGGTCAAACTCATTTTGCACATAGCTTGCATTTCATCTGAAATCATTTATTTGAGCACAGAAATGCAAAAGGTAATGTTTGTTTGCTTTTAATGTTTGATTTGTTTTGCGTGCAAGCGATCTAATGTTTTCATCCTATTTTTGTAAATGCCTCAAGACATACGTGTCAAAGCTCAAATTAACTGAGATACTAACAATAATTATATCACTTTCTAGCATCAAGTTTTATTTCATAAAATAATATTTCTGGAAGGCCATTGTTGTTTGGGAGATCTGTTTGCATTTATTTGTGAAATTAAGTCAAATTGATAGACGGATAACTTTCACAACTGTGTCATATTTTATACTGGCTATCGATGAGTGAGTGAACTGTCGCCGTGACCTAAATGCAGCTGTTATCACCACATATCAGCATTCACCTGCTGAAATAACTAGTTGTAACCCTTCTATTAGCGAGGGCTTAAGGTATATGGCACAGACTCTGCCGGGTAATTGAAGAATTTGAGTTACACATTGGGCTAGATATTAATCCATGGCATAGCCACACAAAGGCACAAAATAGCAACTGAAACATGTGGAAATATTTATGTGAAAGTATGACACAATAAAGTAGAAATGCTGTTGTACATTTGTACAAGAGCTTGGCTTATGAACTCGCTGTGTTTGTGAGTTCCTACAGAGGGTAGGCGATCTGCATTCAAAGGGATATATTTGGGATTTTGCGTGTGTGCCTTTGTAACAAGTGACCTCATACGACCCAGTGTTGATCATTATAGATTTCCATGTAAGATTAAATTGCCACAGCATTTCCACAGATATGATTCATAAGTGTCTGCACTCCACACTCCTTAGGAAATTATGTGCTCTTCTTATTCACTTAAAATTACTTTGTTGAATATTCAATATCTTAAGATATCACCACATTTGATAGTCCCTAATGTATAAAACAAAATTGTAGTATTTTGTATGACAGAAAGAGAGGGGGGAGGAAGAAGAGAAAAGAATAGAGGGAGAGATGGACAGAGAGAGAGAGAGAGAGAGAGAGAGAGAGAGAGAGAGAGAGAGAGAGAGAGAGAGAGAGAGAGAGAGAG
>JAUTBQ010135518.1:0-34729 GCA_032361185.1 Lepetodrilus ovalis | reverse complement strand
ATTGGTACGGCGCCGTGTTCTGGCTTGCATTCATGCACTAGGTGGACATACTCGGTATTAAACACGTGCTAAATGACCTTTAAGTGACTTTTAAAGTCTCTTGTAGATCATGTGTTATGACAGTGACATTGTGAATTATGTCTTTTTCTCCCCTATGTGTCTTAGTGCCTCTGTTAGTCCTACCATTTCTATTTGATTGTAATGAGATTTTGCACACATAAGACTAAAATACCAATCTTATGAAATATATAAAAAATAATTTTATATATACTTTTGTTTTTCTTGTAGTCCTTAAAACTCCTGGTATACTTTCTTTTGGACGTTAGTTTATATTTATTGCTGTACACTTAGATGTCTTCCATTGTTCTAACACACTAGCCGTGCAAAAACACGATTTAATCTGGGATTAAATCGAACAGCGGTAATGACATAAGTAGCCGCTATTCGTTAATGAGAAATAACACTTATGGATGAACACATATATTTGCACGTAGGAACCGTTTGAAAAATTATTTCCTTACAGAAAATGGTGAAAGGTACGTCCGGGAAAAAACAGGAATTGAGGCCTCGTCTGTCGCATTTAATTCATAACGCATTTATGTCTAAAATCAGGATGTCGCATTAAATTAGTAACGCGTTAATTTCGTGATTTACAGTATTTTAAAAAAAAGACACAAAATAAAATTACAGCTTTTATGTAAATATCTTTTCATTTCATTTATGTTTCATCATCATCATCTTCCTTCTTCTTCTTCTTCTTCTTCTTCTCCTCCTCCTCCACTTCTTCTTCATCATCATCATCATCTTCATCATCATCCTATTCCTTCTTGTACATCATCATCATTATTATCATCATCATCATCCTCATCCTCATCCTCCTTCTTCATCATCATTATCATCATCAGCATCAGCATCCTCATCTTCTACCTTCTTCTTGTCGCGTGTATACTCAGTAGTTGGTGTTTGTAGAGGGGGCATTTCCCTCAGCATAAAATAAAACTTACTCAAAATATTTAGTGATATAGCTATAGAGGCAGATTGTTTATATTATTATTAATGGTGTAAATATTGTATTATTATTAATCATATGTTTTCTTAGATAGTACACAATAATAAATCATGAATTGAAGCTTTTTGAGTTGTCATTCTATTATGATTCTATAAAGTATTTACTGAGATAATTTGCGAAATAGTGATGTCAATCCATTTCATGTCAAACTATAACAACAAAAATCCCGATTATAATACTATTATAAATACGCTAAACTGGCAAGATTATCGCTCGCATAAATTCAAATATTGTTCTAAAACTTAGTTATCTTCTGTAATCCGAGCGCTATCTTAGATTATAGATTTTCTTATCCTATGAAAACTAATTTGTTTTCTCTCAGTTCGTAACTACTAAGTATGTCAACACACAACACCTCTATATTGTGCACTAGTATGATGGACGTGAAGTTGACCGGACAGATATCAATACGATACTCGCAATAGTACTCGTAAATTGGAATCTGAAGTCTCAATTGTTAAACCCCCTGTACATTACAAAAATGAAATGCTATCCCATATCAATCGCTTCACCTTCACTGCATTCCCCATTGATTGTTCATACCTCGCTCAGTACCATTAGTACCCGTTAACAATCTTCGAGGTCTTTAAGGTCACTTTTCACAAACTCATAAATAATACATATCGTCCTCTCACGACAACGTGTTTATTCTCCTCCGTTTAAAGGTTCTTCAATAGTATTAGTCGGTGTTAATTTCCAGGGAGGGGCGAACGCTCTGATTGGGGTGGTAAACTACCCCTGCTGATCCCCGAGATCCCCACGTCGTCACGTCGTCACGGCTAGAACTCTCACACCATGTAATGTATCTTCCCGTGGCTCAATACACCGCTCCGTACTCACAGCTCCGCGCAGCGCGTGTCCACAAGGGGCGGAATCCTAGGTTAAATTTACTGACAATAAACCTCCTATTTAATGCCGTGTTGAGTGGAATTCGACAAAGTGGTGGTGCTTGGAAGTAGTGGAACCTCTTCTAAATTTGACTCTGCATCAAAGTCAATTAGCTGTAAAGATAAAATGGCGTTTCTCGGCAGCTTGTAACCGGGTGTGATTTCTCCTCCCTCGGCTTGAGGGTTGTACTTGAGATAGCGCTGATGACTGCTAGAAGAAAGTAGTTGTGACATTCCAAATTGCTGTTTATTGCTCCTCTTCACTAGAAACTTACAATAAGGAGGGTACGGAGAGAAGAAACATCCATGCTCAATACAAATAATCATGCAGCGTTAATACGCCATTGCAGTCAGTAGCGGAGTGTTGGTACCATAAACAATTATCCCGGCTGTTGTCTCACACGCTCCCATCCCCTACATCAATCTACATATCCGTGCAATGGTAATTCCAATTAATCTCACGGAACTGTTAACATGTGTTACAAACGAAGAAATATGCTACACTATACTATTCATTGATTGTACAGGCATGTGTATATCAGAAAAGTTATATGATCTTACAAAGGTGACATTAAAGGCATACAATCACAGATTTTTATGAGCACGTAGCACTATAGTTGAGTAATAAATGTAAACTACATTAATTTGTGATATTCATCATCAATTCTATATCGCCAAAATCCCCTTCGTCGATCCACACTGGGGAGAATTTCATGATACCCGCTAACGTGGAGTGAAGGTGATTTAGACAAGATAATTTTTTGTCATGACAAAAAATTATTATAAAATATGAAATTTATTATAAATATCAAGTGTTGGGGACTTAGTATACCAGGAAATAACAACTTTTGGGTGTACAAATCAAACGTAAATAGTGTCAGACTGAAATTCGTTTGGTCATTATCTAGGTCTATTAACCGTGATTGTATGCCTTTAATAACATTTCCTTTTTGATATCACACATCAAAGCTATACGTACTTAGTAACCTTATATGGACTTAACTTAGACAGTGATGTAACTTATGTTTTAATAATACATACATGTAGATATCTATATACTGTATTGCACTATGCACATTCATCCTATCAGAATATTTCTAAATTGAACATTTAGTTCCGACGGGCCGCACATGCAGCACCACCCATCTGAGCCCGTGCACACCACCATCCAACCCCCTGTTCGCCTGGACGTCCCTGGGCTGGATTGTCAGTCAACAGAAGACTTCCACACTGACATGCCCTTCCTGAAATGTACGCGTTATTCTCACCCGTGACGGAGCCGCGTGCCAAATTATACCTCTACAGTAGGCAAAGGCTTCAATTTGTTAAATCTTCAAGAATTTGTTACACTTGTGAAAACGCCCCGAGTCTTTCTTTTCTTTTGTTGCACTGACAAATCATGGGAAATTACAAACAAATTAATTGTATTCATCGATAGTCAAATTCTCACGGCACAAATCTTCTATTTTGCACTTGATTACTGACGATTGTGCTTCTCTGATTTCCTTCTGCGCGAGTTACTTCCCCTTGCCCTGGGGCTTGAAATGGACAAGTCCTGCCCTTCTCACACCGTCATCTGTCAGGTGCCAATCAAACGCACAAAATGAAAGCGTGAATTTCTTTAATTACAGTTTCAATAGACGGGGGTATGATGGGACTAATAATCTAACTGACAAACAAATAGAAGAAGAGGAGATGTATCGTGTGACCTGCAGAATGCAGCTACCCCGGCGCGTCCAGGCAGGGTGACAATGGACATCCAACACCATGTTAGGGATAACGGTAATAGTGGTACGCGCGAGACGAGTGATACCCGTCTATACAGACAGACTACTGTCACACACAGACAGGCGCAGGCAGACATAAGAAGTCGCAGACAGGCACAAACAGGCAGACACATCCTCGAAACAGTGGCCATCATAGCTACTTAAATATGTCCGATATACTAGTATATAATAATTTGACGGATGTCAAACAATTGCCGGTGTTTCGAGGATGACCCATACATAGCCATAGCCACAGGAATATATAAATATGCACATATACACGGACAGTCAAACAGGCAGATTCAGACAGACTCAGACAGACACAAACATATACAGGATATAGACAGGCAGACACAGCTATGTCGCCAAGGAAGACACAAGCAGACACAGACAGAAAAGGACAGATACAGACAGAAAGGGACATACATAGACAGACACAGACAGATAATCATACATGACATAGACAGGCAGACACAGCTAGGTCGTCAAGGAAGACACGGACATACACAGACAGACATGGACAGACATGGACAGAGAAAGACAAACATGGACAGACACAGACGGACAGATAAAGACAGACAGACATTGATAGACACGGACATACTCAGACAGACAGAAACAGACAGACAGAAAGATACAGACACATACAGACAGACACAGACATACACTGGCAGACTGACACATACAGACAGGGACAGACACAGACATACAGGGACAGGCAGACACAGACAAACACAGACAGACAGAGACAGACAAAGACAGGCACAGGCAGACATACACGGACATACATGTCCAGACACAGACAGACATGTACAGACACAGACAGACAGACACAGACAGACACAGACATACACAGACATACACAGACATATACAGGCAGACAGGCAGACAAACAGACAGACAGACACACATATTCAGATAGACAAACAGACACAGACAGACACAGACAAACAAAGACAGACACAGACAGACAAAGACAGGCACAGACAGACATAGACATACACAGACATACACAGACATATACAGGCAGACAAACAGACAGACATACACACATACTCAGATAGACAGACCGACAAACAGACACAGACAAAGACAGACAGACATACGCAGACAGACAGACAGTCACGGACAGACACATACAGACACGGACAGACAGACAGACACGGACAGATACAGACAGATACAACTATACTGAAGGGCAGACACGTTCTTCAAGATCTACCAAGAAAGATGATTTTTTTTTATATATAAATATATTAATTGAATCGGTTTATAGGGCTTCTTTCAAGATCCTATCGACTGATACTGACTGATAATGATAATAACTGCATTGCCATGGTACAGATAGACGGTGCATGATACTGACTGATAATGATAATAACTGCATTGCCATGGTACAGATAGACGGTGCATGATATCATGGTCGCGTCAGAAAGGTAACTGTCATGAACATTGATTCGGGCTCCCGGGGAAGACCGGCCATTGTCCAAATACAACGTTCTAACACAGCGCTATCATCCGCCCCAAAAATTACTTTCAAAGACAATTTAGATGTGTTTAATTGAAGCTTTTTATATAATAAAATATATATTTGGGAAATAAATGTAATAAGCGTGAAATAACCATGAAATGAAATAGAATGATCTCAATCTTCCTGGTATCTGGACTGGATGACGTACTAGAAATACAAGTAAAATAATATGACATGTAGTTGGTTAAAAGCGTAATATCAAAGATTGTTGACCTATATAATGGACAAACGAGGTTATATCTGAGACTACTTACGTTTGATTTGTCCACTCAAAAGTTGTTACGGTATTTACTTATTCCCCAAAACTCTATAGTTATAAAATAAAATATTTTAAAAATAAAGTAACTCTAGTTATCTTGCCTTTGGAACATCTAATTAGATCGATAGCAAAGGATTTAGGCGATATAAAATTAATGATAAGTATAACAAATGAATGTAGTTTGCATTTATTACTTAAATATAATAGTGCGACGCGCTCATTGAAATCTGTGATTATATGTCAATGAAGAGAACATTCAGGTGAGACAGGGTGAGCATGCTATAGGTACCATTTTTCAGTGCAACGACATTGAATATACCAACCAGAAATTCAGTTGTGTATTTAATACTATATTATTATCAGTAGTACTGTGTCTCTGTGTATGTGTACTTCCGTGTAGTAAATTGTCCTCGTCATTCACAGTAATATTGAAGGTGCGTATAGTATTATTACATATTAAGCACTTTACCGGTATCGTAATAATTACCTGCACATGTAGATCAGAGTTGTTATATACTTTTATCCGAGCGAAACCATTTTTTCCCTTATGAGTTGCTGTGTTTCTTTTTACATACACCCTCCCCCAACTACCGGTGAATCTGGCATCGATCTCAATTTATATTACACGAAATCCCCCCGCGCATGTTACCCTCCTAGCGCATGTTACCCTCCTAGCGCATGTTGCTCCCCTGACGCATGTCTGGCATTACCTAGACCGCCCTACCCCCTAAACCTAAGCCCGACCCCACCTGTTTCTGTGCCAGTACCCCCTGGCCATGAGACACCAAAGCTTGTTGACGTAGGTGTGATCGCCCAACTCAAATTGAGTAATCATTGACAAATTGGAAACTCCATCTTTTGCCACCATAACCACAGACTGGACTGTTTATCGGACTTGGGAATTCCTCACTAGGGGTCTGGTTGAACTCCCAGCGGTCTTTCCTTGACCCATTCTCCCACCCCCAGAGACTTTACTGGAGCCTCCGAACACCGCCTCCCCCCGGGCAGGAACACCCCTCTCCCTCGGGCGACGTGTCAGATGGGCCATGGCTAACTATGCAAATCTCCAGGTGCCATTATCACAATCAACATATTTACGGTACCATGTATTTTCTAATCCCTCTGAAGTCCCCTCTATATAACTATCAGTACAGATTAGGATATTGTACCGCATATTTATATCCTATAGCCTTTACATTTACCTGCCACCGTGTATTATAAGATAATTAAAGCATTAAAGATAGCAACGCAGACAAAGCCCAAAAGTAGCACCGTATTTACCAATACTCATTGACATCAATATATAGTGCCCTATTGGAGTCACTTCGTGCTCGTTCTCATTGACTGAGAGGGTGTGTGTAGCTCTACCAGTATTTCCCATCACTAGATTGCCTTTCAATGGTGTTACTACGTCATACATTAGCTAGCTTACTCTCTTCAATCTGTTCTTATCAAGCATGGCCTGTGCTTCCTCTATTACACGGCCATTTCTGTTGTAGCGGAAAGTAGTCATCTGTTCTGGTGAACATTCCCGATGGTTCCAGGCTACAAACTATTGACCACGTCATAGGTATCGCTCACATTATGAGACTTAAAGCAATAACCTGGTACATGATTGTGAATTATCACACTTTTTTATTTACACAATCTGTTTCACCAGGTCTTCTTATTATACTCAACACAATTAATTAAGGACAAGTATCCATTTTGGGACAAATACATTTAGCTATTTATTATTTTAACAGGGAAGAACTCAAACACATCTACAGGCTAGCGCTGGTACTCTTCAAGCAAGAACTTGCAGATTACACTGAAAATAGTTGCGAAATTTAGTAGAAATAGCCAAATGCCCTTTATTTTATTGAGAATAATGACACCCTAATATTGGCTTTCAATGTACGTGGTGCAATCAAAAATAGGATAAGTGGTAGGCGTACTAAATGAACCTGGATTCTGGTTATATTTCCAGATGCATCTGGTGGTTATGATAATATAATATAATATGTAATCACACTAAATATAGTAAGATAGAACTTATTTAAGCACAACGGTTTGTCGATATACCTTTGCGTGAATATCACATTAAAAAGTTGACATTTGTTGAAATATTAAATTACTGTTTAACGATGAAAACAAAACAAAAAACACTTTTAGCTATATGAATTCGTTTGATTTAATTTTAATAAACTGGGTTTATTTTTTGTTATGTATCATTAAAGTTATCCAACTAGAAATCCGCTCCTGTGTATTGAAGCGATGGCCATTATATACGCTGGTATATGATAATATAATACAGAAGTATTTATATCTCAGCAACAACAGACCAGTCACATACACACTGCTACACGCACGTGCATACACAAACATGTAATATTTCAGGAAATTAATACAAGTTATAGTTATAGACTCGTTAATACTATATTATATGCTATTAAACACGCTTACGTTTGTATTATGCAAGTATGCACCGCATTACTAAAAATAAAATCGAAAATGCGAAATTGCACACGAAATTAAAGATAATAATATTTAATGCTAATAATAATAATAATGATGATGATGATAACAATGATGATACTACTACTACTACTACTACTACTACTACTACTACTACTATTACTACTACTACTAATAATAATAATACTTGTAGTAGTAGTAGTAGTAGTAGTAGTGGTACCACTACTACTACTACTACTAACAATAAATAAATACTGAAGATATTTATGGAGCAGTACTATTTTACATTTCTAATGTAATCTCAAGGCGCTACAATGGGTTTAAAGTTTGTAATAATAGTATGTTCTGAACAAGTACATCTCGATTTTCAAAGATATCTCTCTATTTGCTGTACCACAAACATTGTAATTACTACCTCTAAATACCGTAAAATGTTTATAATGTATGTGTATCAATTGCAAGTTGGTAAGAAAATGAGTGTACATAGTTGAAAAGATTATTACAATACCAAATTTATACAAATACTAATTTATTTTGCTAACAGAATTCGTGTCAATACCAGAAGTCGGGTGAACCAGTATTAATATTAATACTGTGTAGTACATTATAGCTGCATACTTTCCATCGATTTGACACCACCATTGCACTATGCGACACATTTTGTATTAGTAAGTGAGTTCATTATTTAGTTGGCTTTTTGTTGTATCGTATTACTGGCTAAGCTCTCGTGGTTTATTGTGGAATCGGGTCTGATACCTCGACTTTGTGCTACAATATCTGTGTCTGTAGACATCTGGTAATACTAACCGTAGTCTCAACAGTCTTTGTCCAGGGGTATTAATCACAAGGGCAGACGTATTGGTCAGGAAATCAATACAACGGTCGCTTTGCTACTGCACAGCTTGAATATTGAAAATATCAAATCGATTTACAACTTTCAATGAAAAAAAAAAAAAATAGAAGAAAATAATCAAGCAGGTTGAATCTCAAATTGACACATGCGACTTTAGGTTGTATCTGAGATCAATACCACAATGCAGGGTAATTCACCGTGTGTTCAACCCTTCTGGAATACTTCACAGGTGGGTGAAAATATACTGGAACTCGCAGCGAAGCATAATATTATGACATTTTGTTTAAAAACAGAAGGGACAATAGATTATTGTTATGTTCAACAGAGAGAGATTTCCCATGCTTTGTTAAAGTAACATACACATACAACGACACACGGCGTGTGAGACACCTATGCATTGATATACACAAATAGATAAACACGTTGACAAGGATCCAAAAACATCTGATAGGACTAATAAACTTGTCCCTTACTAGGAGGTATTGTCCGGACGAAGGTACTGAGGTGCTGTCATCTACACGAGAGTCTTCGGATGCGCCATGTAGTCAACATGTACGTTCTCTCTCAACCTTCTTGTCATTCATTCTCATGACTGAACTTCTTGAAAAGGCATTTATATAGACGATCTAACGAAGGGTAATTTAATACTGAATTTATTAAACGCGTCGGTAAAACTGATATTGTGTGAGGCTTTTCTAAGCACAATATAATTTTTTACCAACGAGTTTAATATATTCATGAATTAAATGACCACGAATGTTAGATGCTATTTGTCACATAACTGTAGAATATATCGTGAACAGTTGCAAACACTCCAGATAGACAGTCGTGAAATTGTGGATCAAGGTCGTTTGCCATGTAATAGTGACGTCAAGTCCATGAATTGTACGTTCTACAGATGCGTACGTCAATTGTTTTTGTTATAACTGGTGCGTGATTAGTCCCAATTGTGTGAGAGTATCTTTATTTATAACATGGGGTATTGCACTCCCAAACTCTTTGTTATGTGATAACTTGTACTACATTTTAGAAATTCATGTATTTCAGTCATGAACATGTATTATTTTAAAGACATTATTTACCATTCCTCATTGTTCGCCAATTTTACTAATAAAGAATGGTATAAAAAAAATAGCTCAACTTGTGGTATGTAGAAGAAAACACATTGGATTTGACATATATTTTGTATTAAACAAGAACTCTTGAGGTATGAAAGTAAACAAATGTGTTAATCAATGGGGGGAAAGGTAATTTGACATACATGCTAAAAGTGATCATGCCAAGCGACTACAATTTATAACAATTATTAATGAATGCTTGTAAAGATGCGGCAATGAATGCTTGTAAAGATGCGGCAAGGAATGCTTGTAAAGATGCGGCAATGAATGCTTGTAAAGATGCGGCAAGGAATGCTTGTAAAGATGCGGCAAGCAGTTATAACACATGCGTGTCTGGAGATAGACAGAGGAATCTAATGTCCTGCCAGTTCCTATCTTCTCTCTACGTCTGTGTTACTAGACAGCCTCTCTGCAATGTTATTCCAAAACCTAATGTATTCATATTATTGTCAAAACCTAATGTATTCATATTATTGTCAAAGGCTATTACCAGAAGTGGGTTGTTATTATTTCTGGTGTGTTATTTCTGCACTCGGAGCACCTCGAGTGGGTTATTTAGGTAACATATTTAAGTATACACAATCAATTCAACTGCACTTGCAATAGAATACTTCTCCGTTGGAGCTCATCGAGATTCGCCCATTTCAGTTCAAGTTTTCTGACGTTAGAAACCATCTTCAAAAATTTAACGAGTTCTTTTTTTCTTTTTGGGAGTGTCTCTGTGAGAAAGGCAAAGATCTCGAGTGCAAAGTGACCGTTAAAATATGAAATAAAGATAGAGTGTTGCAAACCAGCTTATTACCACCACACTCCAAGAGGAGAATAAATGTTTGCAGAAGACAAAAAACAACACACATGTTCGTCCCAGCTAACACACAGACGTTTTTCTTCGGAAATTAAATCAGCCCAAGTTTCTACATGATATTCTAATCTCCGTGCGGTTACGCCGGGTCAGGGCAGTGACAGACAGACAGGGGGGAGTTAGGCGGGGGGGGTTGTTAGGTGGGGGAGAGGCCGAAGCCTGGACCCAGATTCAGAGATCGTGGTTATTAATATGCAGAGTATTCTTCCATTTATTTCAGGAAATATAAAGAAAATATAGTTTCAATCTCGCCTTCCCCTATCAGAATATGATTGCTGTTTGCTGGCTGTCGATTTGATATGGCAGTATGGTCGCGCATTTACAGCACGGAATTTTCTCTATCGAGTATCCGAGTTGTGCAGTGGCATCTTCGTCAAATGTCAGACGTCTTGGCTTGCAGTATACCTCCGGTACTATTACTTGCTATTGTAGACAGTCTCTTGACTTTACACTATTATACTGTCATCGATCATCACAAGCCTTAAAATACATCACTTCAGTGGGTGCTATTTGCACAGATATATGAATAAAGTAAAATGGTCATAAATGTTACTGTCATTCATTGTTGACACGGCTATGCAAATGATGCATGGTTATTAATGCATGCCTCACAAATAAATATTACGCTATAGATAAACAGATAAACATATGCATTAAAAAGCATGTCATAGACATAATATAATGGTATGATATTCTATATACTAGTACTAGTGTAGAATAACGGATGTATGGGAAGTACTCGCTATATTCGGATTCTATGAACATTAATATGACTTTATTTTCTTTAGTGCACGTGTTGAGTTTCTATATCCTAGTACTAGCCAATACAGCATGGCACCGACATTACGAAACTTTTCTGAGTACGATTTCACGCTTAACTCAGTTTTGTTCACAAATCCTCATATAAAACCTGAGCTTGAGCATGAAATCGTACTCAGAAACGTTTTGCAATCTCAGGGCTTGGAGCATAATATGTGTAATTTTTCACACAGTGCTTTTTTCCCCAGTTAAATATAATATTAATACACCTTGCAATGAGTTTGCCTGTTATAATGCTTGTACTAGATATTTAAATTCCAGTCTTACTCACGTATTAATTAAATTATGGTTTACTAATTACGTGCATTCATATAATTATTGCATAATAAATACTTCATGTTTTCTTAATGTTTTGATAACCTGCTATGAATAGTAGAGGCTAAAACTGTTTGCAACCTGTGATATATAAAAATATAAAATAATATACATTTGACATGTTTCTATACAATTGATCTTTATATGAAACAAAACAAACACAAGCTATTATATTTCTTGATGTGTTTTGATTTGAAATTTATGGTTGGTTAACTTTCCACGGATTATTATTAATCGACAATATCACGGAGATTGATTATAATTTTTAGGAAATATCATATTATCAGCAATAACAATCATTTTAACTCCCTTTAAAAGTATAAGGATATGGTCTTCTGTATTTAGTTATCACACTACTTATTATATCCTAAATACATTCGGTAATGACTTCACTTTGGGACAAAGTCATAGAGAAAGACATGCTAACTGAATTTATGACATACAGTGAATATTGTAGCCATACACCAACTGATTACAATCGTGGATTCCAACTGGTGCAAGGGCGGCACGCGCTCGGTTAATCATTAATCTTTCAGCATAATTATTTCTATTATTAAAGGCCGCCACTGTTGATTATTAATATTAATACGTGTAATAGTTGAATTCACATTTTTATTAATCGTTGAACTAGTTGTATCTGATGAAATGCCCGTAGATAGGTATATTAAAAATGCATGCATTTGAAATACATATCAAATACTATTAATAGGCGTTATTTTGTCTACAATTTGACTAAAAGTCAGCTTTATTGAGACTTTTTAAAATGTGTAGGAAAGATACATGCATTATAATGTTAAAAGTACAATTCTGAAACAAAATATAATAATTAAGGCAGCGATTGAAATTGGTTGTTGATTTTAATATTTTAGTTAAAAGAAGAGCTAGGGAGAACAGCATGGACATGGACAAAGCATATGATACGATGTTTGAATTTAGTTACAGTCCTTGAATTATCAGTATACAATCCGGTTCTCGCAGGTTTACTGCATCATGAAACTCTACAGAGGAACAGGCTTTCTCCTGTATTACACCCCCAAGTCGCGATATCAATGAAATAATATTCGACCAAATGAGAGTAAGCCATTGAAAGCGTCCCTAAACCTCTAGCAGGTTCGCACACACACACACACACACACACACACACACACATACATGAATGTCCACGCACGCTTACACATAGTTAATAAACCCCTCTTTCTTGATGATTCTAAATAATGCTATTATATGTAAAAAAGATATATGAGGAGTGTTTTTTTTCTCTCTCTCTCTGTCTCTCTATTTCCCTCTTTCTGAACTTGTTCCAAAATCACTACTATCTTTGAAAACACCTGAAACAAAAACATCAGTTCCATCAGAAATAATATTTTCACCAAAAACGTCACTTGTACCACCCATGTCATATGCCCAAACATAAGTTCCAGCTGAATTATACTTTGCAATGTATGCATCATATTTCGAATTTGTACTGCTCCTATTCTCCTCCCCAGGCCCCATATCAAAATCCGCTGTTCCCTTAAATTTCCCAGTAATATAAATATTATTGTTAGGATCAACACCTATACTATAGCCATAAACCTTATTATCCCCTGAAATCATTTTTGCCCAAAGATTAGTGCCATCTGCGCTACTATATTTAGCTATAAAAGCACTACTATTACCAGGGTTTAGTGAATTTCCACCTCCAAAATCAACGTCTCCCTTAAAAACACCAGTAACTAATAAATCCCCATTCCCATCAACAGCTAAATCATATCCATACTCAGTTCCTGAATTTCCGATATTTTTGCTCCAAACATGTGCTCCAGTTGTAGCATTATATTTTGCAAAAAACACATCATAAGCAGTACCATGTGCTGTTAATGTATCTACTCCAGAACCACCAACATCAACACCACCTTGTGAATTGAAACTTGCTTTTCCTTTAAATTGACCAACTAAATAAACACTACTGGCAGTAGCTTCAATACCATACGCCCAATCTTTATTTGTTCCACCCATTCTTTCTGCCCAAGCTAAAGATCCATCTGCTGTATTGTATTTAGCTATATATACATCATAGTTTCCTGCACTTGTAAGAGTTGTCCCACTAAAGTCAGCATCTTCTTTTTGAAAATATCCAGTTATATAGACACCACCATTTCCATCTAAGGCTACACTATTCCCATAATCCGTAGCAGTATCACCCGCAGCAACTACCCACTGTAAACTACCTGCATCATTATATTTAGCAAGAAAAATATCCGAAGGACTTCCTGATTTAGTTGGCTGATGTGCTATTTTTGTTGTTCCACCAAAATCGGTTGTTTCTGCAAATCTACCAGCAACATAAGAATTACCACTACCATCAACAGCTATGCCATAACCATAATTACCATGTTCTCCAGAAGCAGCATTTATAGCCCATCCTTGTGCTTGCAAATTTGTTTGTACCATAAATGCACCCATTACAATTATGATACTTAGAAACTTTGTAAAATTGTTTTTCATTTTGTCTCCTTATAGAAATTAAAAAAAAGTTTATTGGAAATTTTGAACTTTATTTCGTAATCATATCTTTAACTAATGCTCCATGATTGCTTACTAAAATTTGTCATATTGAATTCAACGGTTTCTATTAAGTGAAAATTTTCATTTTTAATATTAAAAACAAGAGATTCTCACGTCGCTTCGCTCTTAAGAATGACACTTGCAAATGCACCAAGCCAAATTTTCAATTTAGAATCAATTTATACTTGGTATATTTACAAAATTATTTCAAAAATTTCCTTGATAACTTCCTATTATCAGTTGTTCCTTGTTACTTTATTAAAAGCATTTTATGTGCTATAATATTATTGCTATAATTTAATGTATAATAATAAACTCCACTTGAAACATTCGAACCATCAAAAGTAACCTCGTAACTGCCAGGTTGTTTTGCTTCGTTTACTAATGTTGTTATTTCATTTCCTAGAATATCATAAATCTTAAGAGTGGTAACCGACCCGACCCCAGCCTTCCCCTTGGCAAGTGGAGGAAGTGTATATTTAATTGTTGTTGTTGGGTTAAATGGATTTGGATAATTTTGTTCAAGTTGGAAATTATTAACTGTTTTATTTTCTTTCTTTTCTACATCTGTTAATGGTTCCAAGGTATAAATTTGACTTGTCCCACCGGCAACCCAAGGATAACCGTTTGCATCAATTGCAATAGAGCTTAAACTTGCATTTGTGGTAATTGTATTTGTATCAGAAAGATCAATCCAGCTTATTCCGGCATCTATAGTTTTAAAAACAAATTTTGAACCGGTAATATACCATGTTTGGTTATTTACAATTGCACACGATTGAATTTCTTTAGATAAAATTGGTATGTCAATATAATTCCAAACTTTTCCACCATCTTCGGTTTTAACTAAAATATCACCGCAGGCTAATCCGAAACCATCGTTTAATAATTTCACTTCATTAAAATCGGGACTGGCTGAAGGATCGGGTAATCCATTCAAAGTTGAATTTATCCAAGTGTTTCCTCCATCGGTAGTATATGAAACCACTTTTTTACGACCAACAACTACACCATTACTTTCATCAAGTAAATAAACACCACTAAGTTGCTCGTCAAATGTTCTAAGTTGCTTATCCCAAGTATTTCCACCATCTGTTGTTTTGTATAATGCGCTTGAACCGGTTCCAAATTTACCTACAGCTATACCAAAGTTTTCATTAAGGAAATCAATACCATAAAGGGTTGTTTTATTCCAAGATGTATCCGGTAAAATTGTAGTCCAAGTACTACCACCATCTGTAGTTTTAGAAACAAGTCTATTTTTCCTTGCTAAAAAGCCTACCTCTTCATTTATAAAACTAATACTTTCAATAGCCGGACTTAAATTATTGTTAGGTACATAATTTGCTTTCCAAGTACCTCCACCATTTGTAGTTTTCATTACTAAACCACCATATCCACCAGCGTAAGCAACTTGGTTAGTAACAAATTGAAAAGCAAAAAGAGTTGAAGTAGGTAGCTCAGTTGAAAGTACCCAAGTACTACCAAAATCAGTTGAATATACAGAACCACCACTACCACCTGCAACCCAAACTTTATTTCCAATAGAATAAATAGACTTAGGAGAAAAACCGAATGGAAAACTTATCCTTTCCCAATTTGTTCCACTATCACTTGTTTTGTATAGCACAGCTCCGCTAACAGCACTTCCTCCAACTGCTAATCCGTTTGTTTCATCTTTGAATGTAAGACCGTAAAGATTTGTATTAACTTTATTAGCTTCAGTTTGTTCTGCATAAGTCCAAGTTACACCACCATCACTTGATTTAAGTAGAATTGAAGGTTGCAAACCAACTGAACTTGACCCATAACCAACAATAAAAGCTTTTGTTTCGCTTTGCATATAAACTGAGTGTAAATCAAGTTTAGAATATGAAATTGGGAAAGATGGCATTGCGGCTTTAGTCCATGACTGTCCATCATTTGTTGAGTAGATAGATAAAGAATTTTTTCCACCTCCAACACATATAGCTTTTGTTGAAGAATAAAAATGCATACTTTCTAAATCATTATTATCCTCAGTTATTTGAACTGTCCAACTAACACCGCCATCAGAGGTATAATAAACTTTTCCTTTTTTTGATTGTGTTGATAAAACCCAACCAGTATTTATATCTAAAAAATGAATTGATTTTATCGTTGCATCTTTATCAACAGGAAAAAAAACAGAATCAATAGTATTACCACCATCTGTTGTTTTTAAAAATAAATTTTTAGCTCCGCCAAAGTATCCATTATTCTCATCTATAAAAGAAACACTATAAATTGAATTTTCATAAATTAAAGGTTCGTTTAATGGAGATAACCAAGTCTGCCCACCATTAGTAGTTTTTAAAATGGTACCTTTTGTTCCAACCATCCATCCGGTATTTTCATTTAGAAAGAAAACTTTGGTGAGGGCTCCGTAAGAAGCAGAAGTTACTTTACGCCACTCCTCAGCATTTATGCTTAAAGATGTAATAGCTAGAATGAAAACAAGTAAAAGTTTTTTCATAAAATAAACCTACAAATGTTAAAACAATATAATAATTATTTTGTTCTTATTTAGTCTATAAAACAATACTTACATGTATTATTAGTTGTAATCAGCATCATAACAAAATTCAGAAAGTAAAAAACCTTAGGGTGGTAAAAACACCTAGATTATCTTTATATAATGCACTCTCTCTCTCATTTGTTTTTCCATACTTTAGTATGGAATCTATTTCTAGTTTTTCTGATACTATATATCTAAGCCCAACAAATACTTTATTACCTACTAAATTAGATCCACCATTAATAAAATCGTATTCTTGTAAAAACAAATTATAACCTAAACGTGCAGTAATTTGTTTTGACAAATTATATTCAGCACCAACTCTTATGATATTATTTAAACTACTGATTTCTGAGGACCTACTATCAATATATTTAGATGAATCTGTGCTAATGTTATGTAGTTCAACCTCGGCACCTAATAATAGTTTATCATCAACTAATTTTATACTTCCACCAATGCCGGTATAAATATCAGACAAATTCCACTCCCACAATAAAAGATTTCTTTTTGAATTTTTAGACCAACTATTGTTAGCATAGTAGCCACCGGTAAATCCTAGTGTTGAAGAATTATTTATTAGCCATCTTGTTTCTAAATTTACATCAATACTATTATAACTTGAATAACCATCTTCGTATTCTATTCCTTTATCCTTCAAAATTACTTTGGAATTATGCAAAAAATATTTTGCGGTTAATCCAATATCAAAATTATTATAAGGTTGTGTAAATACTTGGAAGTTTAAAGCTTGTCCACCTTTCATTAGTTTATAATCCGGACTTGTACCGCTTTTATCTACCTTATAAGTTTCTCCTCTAAACAAAAATGCTTTTACGGTAAGATCATTTATATCTTTTGCTTCTATTCTTTCTTGAGCATCAAATAAATAATAGTGAACTCCCAAAGTCAGATTATCCGCAATATTATAAGCTAATCCGATATTACCTGAAACATTTCTGTATAAAGATTGGGCATAAGAAAATATCTTTTTTAACCCGTCCAAGATTTTATAACGAACGGATGCACCGAAATATAAGTTTTTGTACAATTCAAGACTATGTATAAATTCAAAAGTAGGTCCGCTGTATCTAAAATCGCCCATAGTTGTATCTACAAAGAAAAATGCATCACCGGAATATGTATTTAAAGTTAAAGTACGGTTGCGATTTTTTTGCAATTGATAATCATAAAAAGCAGAGCCTAGAAAAGTTCCACTTTTACCTAAAGGTTTTATTCCAACAAAACCGATTTTATAATTATGAATATTATCAGAATCGTAGTATCGATGATAATCTCCATAAGAGTTTTTATACGAAGGAGAAATTTCAAGTCTTTGAAATGTTTGGCTATTTACTAACCAAGCGGGATTGTTTCCGAGGATATACGGATCAAGTTTTGAATCCAAATCTACAACCGAATAACTTAAACCACCAAGAGCATTCAATCTACTTTGTTGCGGTAAAATTACAGTTACCGTTATCAATAACAGAATCATTATTTTATATAGAAACTTATTCATACTGATAACCCGGTGTTGGATGAGAAATTATTCTCCAATCTAAAGTTCCATCATTTGTATCTGTTCCGGCTTTTCTTCTTTCTAATGATTTTCCACCAAATTTAGGACAACTTTTAACCCAACCTCTGTCTATTCTGAAATCAAGTGTTCTTCTTTTGGTACTACTGGATTGATATTCCACACCATCTAAGATTGTTTCCAAATCAACGCCATCTTGCCAAACAGTATCAACACCATTAGCAAGAATAACAATATCGGAGGTAAGATTTATTCTAAACTCACCGGTTTCTTCTTGATTTATGTTTATTAAGTTTGGAACATTCGGATTGTCAAAATCAGTAGCCGAAAGTTGATTGTAAAATTCCCAATCGGCATTAGATAAATCAATACTTGTTGGAACAACTTTTCTATGATCAACAGCATCTTGAGCTAAAGTAACAAATGAATGAGACGGAAACGGATGATTTTTTTCACCCGGTTTACCTGGAAATTTAAAGCAGTATGTCATTCCATCAATATCACCATCTTCATCAACATCACTTCCCGGACCGGTTCCAATATTACGGGTTACTCTAAACACTTGTATTCCATCTAAATATTTTGTGTTGTTACTACTATTATATAGTTCAATAAACTGGTCGAAGATAAAAAATATTTTATTTACCGGACCAGCAGAATATATTTCATTTATTGCAATACCGTTAGAGGAAACAGGCTTTGCATAAATTGTATCTGTTACTGATACTCCGCTATTAATTTCAATGTTTTTAATATTTCCAACAATTGCAATGCTTGGATCGTTAGGATAATTTCCTCTGGCAGATATTTGATAAGTTGCCGAAGGAATATCGGGAAGATGCATTATTCCGTTGATGTCTGCTTTTTTTATTTGAATTCCATACTCCGATGATAAAATCATTTGTGCATTTGCCAAAGGAACAAAATTTTGTGTAGAGTTTGTATCGGAATTATCCCAAAGCACTTGTATTCGCACTTCCGCTTCTCCGTCAACTTGGGTTGGTGGTTTTTCAACACAAGAAAAGAGTAGTACTAACAAAAATAATATGTAAGTAATTTTCATTTTGTTTACTTAAAAAGTTTATCGATAATCATACTAAATTCAAGTCCGTAAAACAAATCCGGGTTACGCTTCCGAACTATTGTATATCCCTTTGCAACATTATAATGGCTCCAAAAACCAGGGTCATCTAAAAAATTATTTACATAAAAAGAAGCTTCTGCACCCGGGAAAAGTGATTTTGAAAAGTTGATACTAAATAACCACTTACCTGTTTGAGCAATTATCGAGCTATTATAATTTCTAGCAATTATTGCCGACTCGGTAAGTTTTGCAATATCAACCGGTTTTAAATTGAAAGCTTGGACTCTATCTGAAAATAACTGTTCTGCTCTTAAAGTTACCCAAATACCTAAGTCTTTATTTGTATATTTCACATAATAATTAATTTGAAATCTGTCTCGCCAACTTCCGTTTCTTGGATATAGCCAACCGATAGCTGTATCAACACTAACATTCGGAATGTAATAATTAGGATATTGTCCAAGACTTGAATCGGGAGAAAGTTCATATTTTACTCCGTAACTTGGTGTTTTGTTAAAGCTATAAGACCCACTTATTCTGAAATTCATATTTAACGGTTTTACTTTTGCAGTTCGTAATGAAAACTCAAGTCCTTTGCTAATATTCCTTCCTTCGTTTATCGTTTCGGAATATGAATGCACAAAATAAATTTCATTTTTTCCGTTATTATCAATCTCCTTAAATATAGGAATTGGAACCGAACTTGGTTGTAAATTTCTTTCACGGTAATATCCGGTTAGAGAGGTTCCCAAAATTCCAAAAAATTTATGATCATAAGAAATTTCTATTTGATTTGTTTGATAACCTTTTAGATTTGGGATAGCTTTATTTAATCTGTATTTTTCAATATTACCACTAACAGGGTTACGCCATTTAAAAACCTGATCTCTTGGATAAACTGTACTCATAGGCGGAGATTTTGAGCTTTTACCAAAATTAATTCTTATCTGATTTATTTTAGAGAGATAAAGTGTTAAACTAAATCTCGGATTAAAAAAACTACCTTGATGCGATTTAATGATATCGCCATTCCCCCATAACCCGTTTAAATTAAAACCAAATGGACGATACATTTCGTAACGAAAACCAAACATCAATGAGAAATCTACTAAATAATGCCCGGTGATTTTATCTTGTGCATAAAGACTAACAGTAGTTTGAGTAGGAAGTTCATCAAAAGTATAAGGTCTTTTAAGAGATTCGGAACCGTAATAATTAAAAAGAGTGTCAAAAATTAAACCTTCGCCGGTATTTGCATCATATTGAAGTTCACTACCAACAAGTACTTTATGAATATAATCTCCGGTAAAGAAAACATTTTGCCATTCTAAACGTCCGCCTGAAGTCCATTGGATTCCTTTATTTTCAACAGTTCCAATATAAGCCCCTAAAGTATCATTCTCCGGCGTAATAACATAATCTGCAATAAGTTTACTTTTTTTAGAATTAATTCTTTTCATTTTAATATATGCTCTATAATCAAACTTTGCCGTGGCATCCGGTTGCTTAATTGTTCCCCACGTGTTTAATCCGATTTTAAAACCTCTGTTATAATTGTTTGTTAATCTTAAATCATTTTGCGGTTCTTCTTCATCGTAAATTGCTTGACTGCTAATTTTATATTTTGCTTTCCAAGTACTGGAGTGTAATGTTGATAAAATCAGTTGTCCTGTATAACGGGAATATTCATCTCCTGTAACTCTTAAATCCCTTTCACTTCTTGCGATATTTGCATTGTAGCTTAATGTGGTTTTATCAGCTATTGCAAAACCACCTCCAAAATTTGCTTCGGAAGTTTTAGGATTGTGTTTTATTTTTAACCTTTGAGGTCTAACACCCATCTTAGTTTTTAATTCAATAATTCCGTTTGTAAAATCACCATATCTAACCGAAGGCATACCGGAAATAACCGAAACCGTTTCAACATTGTCAGCCGGAATTTCTCTTAAGTCAACACTTCCACCACGATTATTGTTACCAAATTTAATCTTTGATAGAGTTTCGAATTGCATATTTGCATTATTAGAAATTGGTTCGCCATCAACAATTATTTTTGTTCCAAAAGCAGACAATTTATCACTTTCACTTCCTCTAATTGCAATTTGACTGGTTTTAGCAATACCCGGATTTGAGGACTTTTGTACCCCGGGGACTAAATCTAAAACATCTCCAAGATTTGTTGCTTGATAATGTTCAATTTCTGCTGCATTAATTTGAGTTTTTGTTTCATTATCTCTAGGAAGTAAATCCTCTTTAGCTGTTACAGTTATTCCACCAACCTGAAAAGTTTCAGGTTTAAGTTCAATGTTTAATTGTAGAACTCTATCTTTGATAATGGTAATCTTTTCAACTTTACTTTTATATCCTACAAACGAAACTTTAATTTTATAATTGCCAGAGGGTACATTTGTAATTCTATATTGTCCTTGAAAATCTGATGAAGTACCAAAAGTTGTTCCCACCATAATTATGTTAGCACCTAATAATGGTTGATCTTTCTCATCAAAAATTTTACCTTTTATTCCGCCGGTTTCTGTTGCGTTAGTTTTACTTAATATATTTTGGTTTTGAAGCTGGTTTGAATAGTTATGAAATGAGTTTGAAACACTAATTGATTCTGCATAAATCTGAAGTGAGATTAGCAAACAAGACGTAATAATAGATACTATAATAAATTTCACTTTCAATGTTTTCTGTATGTGTAATGAAATAAGTTTCTATTACTAAAATTTCAAAAGAATAAATTTACTACAAGATAGTTATAAGAAATCGTTTTCCTATTGAAATTTGAATTTCAAGCTAATCATTTTAAAATTTACTATCAATAATAAAAAAAATATCCTTTAATTTTAATGTTGTTTTATTCATTTTTATGAAATAATTCTTCATATTACTATTAATATCTAAACCATTTGCATTTTTGGATATTACCTTACAGTTTTCCCTATATTACTTATGTAGTTTTAGTAGAATAATAGTTAATAGTTGCATATACAACTTATTCTGTCGATTTCTATTGCACATCTAAGAAAACTACATTAACTTATACATATAAAATAGGAAAATTACTTTTTAGAGTATTTATAAGCATTTTTCTTCCCTAAAATAAGACGAAATACCTTTTAATAAATTATTAAGAAGGAAAATAATTACAAATGAACGATATAAAACAAGAAAATCAACAAAGTTTGGAAGAACTTGAAACTCGCGAATGGCTTGAATCTTTAGAATTTGTTTTACAAAACGGTGGACCCGAAAGAGTGAAACAACTTCTACACGATTTAGATACTTATGCACACGAAGCCGGAGTTGAACTACCGTTTACAGCAAATACACCTTACATAAATACAATACCAAAAGATCAACAACCAAAGTTTCCCGGTGGAAGAGAAATTGAACGAAGAATAAAAAGCTTGGTTCGTTGGAATGCAATGGCAATGGTTGTTAGAGCAAATAAATTAGATCCGGGTATTGGCGGACATATTTCTACTTTTGCTTCTGCTGCAACTTTGTATGAGATTGGTTTCAATCACTTTTTTAAAGGTAAAGATCAAAACTCTGATGGCGACCAAATTTATTTTCAAGGTCACGCTGCTCCGGGTATTTATGCAAGAGCATATCTTGAAGGAAGAATTGATGCAAAACAACTTCACAACTTTCGTCGTGAATTGGCAAAAGGTGGAGGACTGTCTTCTTATCCGCATCCAAGACTTATGCCTGATTTTTGGGAATTCCCAACTGTCTCAATGGGACTTGGACCAATAATGTCAATCTATCAAGCAAGGTTTAATAAGTATTTGGTTAATCGCGGACTTAAAAAACCTTCGGAAGCTAAAGTGTGGGCTTTTCTTGGTGATGGTGAAACTGATGAGCCGGAAACACTTGGAGCAATAACTCTTGCGTCACGAGAAAAATTAGATAATCTAATTTTTGTTATTAACTGCAACTTACAACGTTTAGATGGACCGGTTAGAGGAAATGCGAAAATTGTTCAAGAGCTAGAAGCAAGTTTTAAAGGTGCCGGATGGAATGTTATAAAAGTAATTTGGGGTGGCGATTGGGATCCGTTACTTGAAACCGACAAGTCCGGTAAACTAATTAAAAGAATGAATGAAATTATTGATGGTGAATCACAAAAATATATTGTTGAAGGTGGCACTTATGTTAGAGAACATTTTTTTGGTAAATATCCTGAACTAAAAGAATTAGTTGAACATTACACAGACGAAGATTTAGAAAGAATGAAACGTGGTGGTCACGATCCTGAAAAAGTTTTTGCTGCATATAAGCAGGCGGTTGAAACTAAAGGGAGACCAACAGTTATTCTTGCAAAAACCGTTAAGGGATATGGATTAGGTGAAGCCGGAGAAGGTAAAAATATTACTCACTCTCAAAAGAAACTTAATGAAGAAGAGTTAAAAGAATTTAGAAGTAGATTTGGAATTCCACTTTCTGATGAAGAAGTAATTAACGCTCCTTTTTTCCGTCCATCGGAAGATAGTCCGGAAGTTACATACCTTAAGAAGAGAAGAAAAGAACTTGGCGGTTATGTTCCAAAAAGAATTGTACGCAATCAAAATTTACAAACTCCTTCTGAAGACTTGTTTAAAGAATTTTATGCCGGAACACCCGGTAGAGAAGTTTCCACAACAATGGTTTATGTTAGAATATTAACTAAACTTTTAAAGGATAAAGAAGTTGGTAAACTTATTGTCCCTATTGTTCCGGATGAAGCAAGAACTTTTGGAATGGAAGCTTTATTCAGACAAATAGGAATTTATTCAAATGCCGGTCAGCTTTATGAACCGGTTGATAGAGATAGTTTGCTTTATTATAAAGAAGCAAAAGACGGACAAATTCTTGAAGAAGGAATTACAGAAGCAGGTGCAATGTCATCTTTTATTGCTGCCGGAACTTCTTATATTACTCACGGAATAAATACAATTCCATTTTTTACTTTTTACTCAATGTTTGGCTTCCAACGAATTGGAGATTTAGCTTGGGCAGCAGCCGATATGAAATGTAAAGGTTTCTTAATTGGTGGAACTGCCGGAAGAACAACGCTTGCCGGAGAAGGACTTCAACATCAAGACGGACAAAGTCACGTACTTGCTCATTCAATACCAACAGTTATGGCTTACGACCCAGCTTTTGCTTATGAGCTTGCCGTTATTATTAGAGATGGTATTCATAGAATGTACACAAAGCAAGAAGAAATTTTCTATTACATAACTGTGATGAATGAAAATTATGAAATGCCACCAATGCCAAAGAATTGCAAAGAAGGCATTCTAAAAGGAATGTACAAATATAAAGCATCTAAGAAAAAGAGAACAAAAGCTAAAGCTCATCTTCTTGGAAGTGGATCTATTTTAAATGAAACTTTGAAAGCTTCAGAGATTCTTGAGAAAGACTATGGCGTTGCTACCGATGTTTGGAGTGTAACAAGTTATAAAAATTTACATTTTAATGCATTGGATATTGATAGACAGAATATGATGAATCCGGGGAAAGCACCTAAGTTACCATACATCTCTGAAGTTACAAAGGGCGAAGAAGGTGTTTTTGTTTCCGCATCTGATTATTCACAAATTCTTGCAGATTCAATTTCGAAATGGCTGCCTGGTAAGCTTACAACTCTTGGCACATTGGGTTTTGGCAGAAGTGAAAACCGAGAAGCATTAAGAGATTTTTTTGAAGTTGATGCAAAACATATTGTTTACTCTACTTTGTTTGCACTATCCGAAGAAAAGAAAATTAAAAAAGAAGTTGTTAAAAAAGCAGCTAAAGACTTGAAAATAAATCTTAGTAAAAGTAGTCCGATAAAATCTTAATTGAAAATAAAAAATTAGAGATATAAAATGGCATTAGAATTTAAGCTGCCTGAATTAGGCGAAAATATTGACCAAGCTGAAATTGTAAAAGTTATGGTTTCAGTTGGAAACAAAATTGAAGTTGACCAAATACTTTTAGAAATAGAAACTGATAAAGCTACTGTTGAAGTTCCATCAGAATTTGCCGGAATTGTTAAAACTGTAAAAGCAAAAGATGGAGATACTTTAAAGATTGGAGATGTAGTTTTTACTTACGAAGAAGGTGGAAGCAATGTTGAAGCTACTCCAAAGGAAGATAAAACTGAAGCTAAAGTTGAAGAAACTCCAATAGCAACAGTGCATAAAAGTACTTCGTCAAGCAAATCAGACTTTAGACTTCCAGAACTTGGAGAGAATATTGAAACAGCGGAAGTTGTAAATGTTCTTATTAAATCAGGAGACAAAGTTGAGAATGACCAAGTTGTTCTTGAGATAGAAACAGATAAGGCAACTGTGGAAGTTCCTTCTGATATTTCAGGAATAGTAAAAGAAGTGAAAATCAAAGCTGGTGCAACTATCAAAGTCGGTGCAACAATTTTTACTATTCAATCTGATGGGACAAGTGAAACTACTGTTACTCAAAAAACTGAAACTGTTCCACAAGTTGAAAAAATTATTCCTAAAAGAGAAATTAAGAAGCCAGTTGAAGTTGTAAAAACAACTGACCAAAAAGACGCTTCAACTAAAAAAGATTTTGCACATAAAATTGCTCCTGCTGCTCCAACTGCAAGAAGATTTGCCAGAGAAATTGGTGTTGATATAAATGAAGTAAATGGTAATGGACCAGGTGGAAGAATATCAATTACTGATATTAAATTATTTGCGAAATCAGTAAATGAAAATATTAGAAAAGGTGGTGGTGGAATGCCTATTGGTATTAAGCGAGAAACTCTTCCCGATTTTTCAAAATGGGGAAATATTGAACGCAAACCAATGAGCAACATTCGTAAAAAAACTGCGGAACATCTTTCTTACGCTTGGACAACAATACCACACGTAACACAATTTGACAAAGCTGATATAACAGAGCTAGAAAAAATGCGTAAACAGTTTGCAAAGAAAGCTGAATTAGCCGGAGGGAAACTAACAGTTACAGCTATTTTATTAAAAGTAGTCGCATCAGCTATGAAAACTTTTCCACAGTTTAATGCAAGTATTGATATGGATAAAAAAGAAATTATCTATAAAGATTATTTAAATATTGGAATTGCAGTCGATACCGAAAAAGGATTGATTGTTCCTGTTGTAAAAGATGTTAACAAAAAAAATATTTTGGAACTATCTAAAGACTTAACTGATATTTCCGTTAAAGCAAGAAACAAAAAAGTTACAATTGAAGATATGCAAGGTGGATGTTTTACAATCAGTAACCTTGGTGGAATTGGTGGAACTGCTTTTACACCAATTGTAAATGCACCGGAAGTTGCAATACTTGGTGTATCAAGAGGAAGCTATGAACCAGTTTATATTGATGGTGAATTTGTACCAAGAATGATGCTCCCGCTTTCGCTTTCTTACGATCATAGAATTATAGACGGAGCAGACGCAGCACGTTTTATCAGATGGGTTTCAACTGCATTAGAGCAACCGTTTTTATTAAGTTTAGAAGGATAAAAGAAAATAAATTTTGTCAATATCTGTTGAGTTTGTCATTCCCAACTTGATTGGGAATCCAGGAAACCAAGTCAAATAGATTCCCGATACAAACATTCGGGAATGACAAATATGGGATTTAATTTTATAAAGTTTTTGGAGAAATTTAAATGAGTATAAAAACACAACTTGCAATAATTGGTGCCGGACCTGGCGGTTACGCAGCAGCTTTTCTTGCCGCTGATTTAGGAATGCAAGTTACATTAATCGATTTAGAAAAAAATCCAGGCGGAGTTTGTCTTTATAGAGGTTGCATTCCTTCCAAAGCATATTTGCACGTTGCTAAATTATTAAACGAAACTAAAGAAGCAACTAACTGGGGAATTGATTTCAGTAAACCTAAAATTGATATTGATAAACTGAGAGATTATAAAAATAGAACTGTTGCTAAACTTACCGGAGGAACAGGACAATTAGTAATTCAAAGAAAAATAAATTACGTACAAGGTAAAGCTTCGTTTGTAAACTCCAACAAATTAATAATTAAAAAAGTGGATGGAACAACAGAAGAATTGGAATTTGAAAACGCAATTCTTGCAACCGGTTCTGTACCAACTATAATTCCAGGACTCTCAATTGATTCACCGCGAGTTATGGATTCAACCGATGCACTTGAACTTAATAGCATTCCCAAAAGCTTATTGGTTGTTGGTGGCGGAATTATAGGTATGGAACTTGGCTCTGTTTATGCTTCACTCGGAAGTAAAGTTACAGTTGTTGAATTATTACCTTCATTATTGCCGGGAGCTGATAAAGATTTAGTTAAAGTTTTTCAAAAAAGTATTGAACCGAAGTTTGAAAAAATATTACTAAAAACCAAAGTTGCAAAATTAGAAGATACTGGCAAAAAAATTAAAGTGAAATTGGAAGGTGAAAATCTTGAAAAGGATACTTTGGAATTTGACAAAGCTCTTATTTCTATTGGTAGAACTCCGGTTTCCAAAGGTTTAGGATTAGAAAACACAAATGTAAAAATAAATGATCGCGGTTATGTGTTAACCGATAACAAATGCCAAACAGACGAACCATCAATTTTTGCAATAGGAGATATTGTTGGTGGAGCAATGCTTGCTCACAAAGCTTCTGCCGAGGGAAAGGTTGCAGTTGAATCCATTGCGGGGCATAAAGTTGCTTTTGAACCAGCAGCAATTCCAGCAGTTGTATTTACAGACCCGGAAGTTGCTTGGGCGGGACTTACCGAACTTGAAGCTAGAGCAAAAGGAATCAAAGTAAAAGTTACACGTTTCCCTTGGGCTGCAAGCGGAAGAGCAATGACAATGGATAGAAGCGATGGTCTTACAAAACTAATTATTGAACCGGAAACAGAAAGAATTCTTGGTGTTGGTATTGTTGGTCCGGGAGCAGGTGAACTTATTGCGGAAGGAACTCTTGCAATTGAAATGGCAGCTCTTGCAAAAGATGTTGCATTAACAATTCACGCACATCCAACCTTAGCAGAAACAATGATGGAAAGTGCAGAAGTCTTTTTTGGACAAGCAACTCACTTGTACAGACCTAAAAGAAAATAATTTTTGTAGAGGAGACTGTAAGATTTTTCTTTAGCTAACTCTACAATTTTATTTAAAGTTTTATAATTTCTGGTTGTTGTTTGCACCCTTAATTTATTTTCAAAAAATTATTATTAAGCTTTGTTCTTCCATAACCATTGGGAACGTTTACATAGACAACTTTTTGATTTATAGAGAATCCATCTGGCAAATAATTTTCTTTTTTAATTTTAACTATATTTTTATCTGACCGCTTACATTTATTCCACGCAGTAAAGCAATATATTTTTTCATTTTATCTCTTTATGTTTTTTTCATATAAAGTCATCCAAACTTTAACTGATATTTTTGTAATTATTTCACTAATTAGTTCATAATGGATATCATTTATCTTTTAAAATCTCACACAACTTTTACCCATATCTAATTTGTATTTACAATGTTCTGGATACTCTTTTACAAACCAGTCTAACAATTCCGGTTTTGCATAAACCCCCATATTATAAAATGCTATAAAGTTTTTTTTTGAGATGCAATATTTACAAAAGGTAATGGTAGCTTAGGATTACAATGATAACCATTAGGATATAAATTGTGAGGGACAACATAACCAATCATTCCATAGCTCAATACCTCTCTAAATCCTTTGGTAAATTTTTGACTATAGTATTTCTAAATTTATTAAATGATTGTTATCTTTCTTCTATAATATTTTCTAAATATTCTTCCACATTTTCAGCTTCTATTTTCATAGGAATTTATTCTTTCGATTAATTTGCTTTGTTCAATAATTAATTTTCAGCAGATTACAAATCTGCGTTACAATTTTAGTATCGTCGATTTATAATCTGTGGATAGTATTTAGGGTAAATAAACTTATAAAGAAATTTTTAGATTAAACTTTAATGCTTCAATTCGCAATGGTGCTTCCGAATTAAACGGCCAATTCATTTCGTCTTTTTTTAGAGTATAGAAAAGGTATGACAGACCATTTTTCAATAAAAAATAAATTATAGGAACACCTTGTGGAATGGCTTTTAGAAGAACACCTTTTGTTAAATAATCAATTCCGGTTTGTGAAAGAAGTTCAATAAAAAAACTTCCAAACTGTTTAAAGGCTAAGTGTTTAGGAAATATTATATCAGTTTCGTATTCAGCACCAAGACTAAACATTCTACTTACTCCAACTTGCAGCCCAGCACTATTTGTTGTTCCAAATCTTATTTCATTATCAAATTTTTCCAACTGACTTGTTGGAGCATTGATAAGTGGATTTACATCCAAATTTACTCTACCAGGTTCATCAAAGTTTCCTCTACTCCATGAAAATCCAAAGTGATAAAAGGGTATTATTTGAAAATTACTATTTATGTTATAACCATATCCTTTTCTTAATCCGGCTCCTAACCTCCAAAAAGTGTAACTAACTTTTATATTTTCTTTTTTGTAACTAGTCAATAAAGATGAGAAAAAAAAGTTATCGTCTATCGATAAAATACTATAGTGTCTTTCCGGTTTAACTGTGCTTGATCCTAATTTAATTTCAGTAATTGTATTGGGAGAAAAAGATGTGATGAAATTTGTGTTACTATATAGTAATGAACTATAACCATAAGTAACTTCTATAAAATTTTTAGATGTTTCACTTAAGCTTTCAAAGTCAAAATCGTTGCCAAAAAAAGTTCGATCTTTTTTTAGAATAATGGTAGATTGTGCAAATAAGAAATTGTTTAGAAATAGAATGGATAGAAAAATAACAACTAGTTTACGCATAAAAGAAACCCCACAATTTTTAAAAGAAAATAGTAGGGTTTTACTAAAATATCAATGTAAAAGAATTTCGGTCTAAAATTAATTACTAAACACTTACATTAGATCTTTGCTCTAATGCTTTATGCAAAGTATCCATTAAAACATCATTTTGAACTGGTTTGGTTAAGAAAATATCAACCCCAGCATTGTAAGCATTATCTTTATCTTTTTGGAAAGCGTGAGCCGATAGACCAACAATAGGAAGGTGTTTGTACTTTGCACTTTCTCTAATTTCTTTTGTTAGTTGTAATCCATCTTTAGAGCCACGAAGAGAAATGTCCATCAAAATTATATCAAATTCAAATTCGTCTAGTCTCTCGTAAAACGTATCACCAGAATCACAAAGTTTCAGATCAAATTTTCGCTTTAGAAAGATTTGAAGAAATTTTTGATTTTCATAATCATCTTCAACTATCAATAATCTAGGTTTTTGTACTTGTTCATCGCTCATTTGTTTACCAATTTATTATTTTTATTACTTTTGCTATACTATCGACAAATTTATATATATATTTAATAGAATTATAATATTATGTCAATGCAAAAATGGAACATGCTCCAAAAAATATTATCGAATACTTGTAATAAAATTATAGAGTATAAAAAATGAAATATAGAAAGATAGGCAAAATTGAGATTAGCGAAATAAGTTTGGGTTGCTGGACTCTTGGTGGAAAAAATTGGCAAAATGGAGTCTCGATAGGTTGGAATAATGTTAATGAACAAGAAGCCGCTGATGCAATAAATTATGCAATAGAAAAAGGTGTAAACCATTTTGATAATGCTGATATTTATGGAAATGGGAAAGCAGAAAGAATGCTTGCAAGAATTTTAGGACCAAGAAATAAAGAAATGATTATAGCATCAAAGGTTGGCTGGTTTAGTGGAACAGCAAAACATGCTTACGACCCTATGAATATTAGACATCAATGTGAACAGTCATTAAAAAATTTGAACAGAGAATATATTGATATTTATTATTTCCACCATGGAGATTTTGGAAAAAATGATGAGTATTTAGATGATGCTATTAATGAAATGTACAAACTTAGAGCAGAAGGAAAAATAAGATTGATTGGGCAATCAGCATATAGTAACGAAGATTTTCTAAGACTTGTTCCCAAAGTGAAACCAGATATTTTACAAAGCTCTGCTAATGCTCTTGATGACCATTATTTGGCAGACCAACAACCGGTTAGAAATTTAATGGAAAAAGAAAAATTGTCTATTGTAGCTTTTAGTCCTTTGGGGCAAGGGTTGTTGTTGGATAAATTTTCAAAAGATAATCCTCCAATATTTGTTGAAGGTGATCACAGAAATAGATCGGAAAAATTTAAGAAAGAATACTTAACAGAGCTAGAACCAAAAATCAAAAAGATTAAAAAAGAGTTTGGTAATTCTATAGAAGATTTAGCAAGAGTTGCACTTCAATATTTGTTACATTATAATTCAACCGGTTGTGTAATTCCAGGGTTTAGGAATTTAGAACAAGTGAAAATAAATTTAGCTGGTATTGATAAACCATTAAGTAATGAAGAATTTGAATTTGTAAAATCTGTTTTCAACTCTAAATAAATTTGTGGCTTGTAATGAAAAACTTATTTGAACTTACTCAAAAAGAGGCCAAACACGTTGTAGGAATAATGTCCGGCACTTCATTAGATGGAGTAGATGTTGCCCTAATAAAATTGGAAGGCAATAGTACTTTTACTAAAATTGATTTGATTGGATTTTTAGAATATCCTTTTCCGGAAGGTGTAAAAGAAAAGCTCTTAAAAAACTCCGCAAAAGAAACCAGCAATGTTGAAGACTTATCGCAACTTAACTTTTTAATTCCTAATATATATTTTGATGCAATAAGAAATTTATGTAGCGACCTGAATTTCCCATTAGAAAATATTGATTTAATTGGAAGCCATGGACAAACTGTTCAACATTTACCAAGTGCTGTAAAATACTTTGGCTATAATATCTCTTCCACTTTGCAAATTGGCGATCCAGCGGTTTTAGCAAAGCTTTCCGGAATTACAACTGTTGGTGATTTTAGAACTGGAGACATTGCACTTGGTGGAGAAGGTGCCCCTCTTATTCCCTATTTCGATTATATCTTTTTTCATTCGCATAAAAAGAATAGAGCACTATTAAACATTGGTGGAATCTCTAACTTCACAATTCTCAATAAAGAAACCGGACTGCAAGATGTACTGGCTTTTGATACCGGTCCTGGCAATATGTTAATTGATACATTGACTAAAAAATTATTCTACAAAGACTTTGATAAAGATGGTAACATTGCAAGAACAGGAAAACTTAATGCTAAATTGTTTGATTCACTAAAACTGAAAGATAATTTTATAGAACAAACTCCACCTAAATCAACAGGAAGAGAATACTATGGCGAACAATTTTTAGAAGAACTTCTTCAAAAATTTAATGGTTTACCAAATGAAGATTGGTTACATACAATTACAAAGTTTACATCTTATGCAATTTTTAGGAACTATGAAAAGTTTGTAAAAGATGAAACCAAAATTGATGAATTAATTATTAGTGGTGGTGGAGCAAAAAATAAATTTTTATATGAATGTCTTTCGCAAGAATTTGGAAGTTACATTGAATTAAAAGTTATTGATGATATTGGAATTTCATCAGATGCAAAAGAAGCAATTTGTTTTGCAGTTTTAGCAAATGAAACCATTTCAGGAAATCCAACAAATATTCCAAGAACAACCGGAGCCAAGCGTGCTACTGTTTTGGGGAAAATTTGTATTCCTTAATATAATACTAAGCTTTGAATATGAATAATTTCACTACTTACTTTGTAAATTATTTGTCTATTTTCTAAGTATTATTTTTTATTTCTTGAATTATCTTTTCTATAAAAATTATATTTAAATTCAGATAGCCTTTAGTTTTATTTTTTGCAACAACATAATACAACGCAGTTGGGTTTTCAGGTAAACCACTCAAACTTGTTTATACGCCAAATTATGTTAAGTGATTATAAAGATGTTTATAAACATATTATCCCATTCTTCTTTTATTGGGTTGCTAAAAAAATATGATTCTTTATTGTCTAAATGTTCAGCACCTAATTTTAGTGTTTTTTTAATGTACTCAATTAATTCACTTTTTTCTGAATTAAAATCTTTTTTATCTAAAAAAAATGGACATAAATATAACTCAAACACTTCCCTTATTGTTTATCTATTATCTGTACTTACTTTAATGGCTCAACATAACTAGAAACGAACCCTGGTGGAGGCGGTGTAATTGCTGTAGTTGCAGCAACAGCTAATGGAACAATTATAGCTACTTCAGATTTAAGTAAAGTTTATAAATTCATCGGTTCCTAATTTGCCGGTAGGTGTTAAAAAATTGGATATTTCAGAAACAAAAGGAAGTATTTATTCTAACTATGTAAGCTTTGTAATAACAATTGGTAATAAAAAAAATGACTTTCCTTTTACATACCTATAATAGAAAATAATACAACCATTTAGTTAAATTATTTATTTTATAGAATATAGATTTATATATGGCTACTATTAAATTAGTAAGTATGATAAAATGGTGTTTTTTTGCACAGACAGGAATCTCTGTGATACAATGCATAGTAAACATTCTTAATGTTACAGCTATTTTTTGATTAGGTATATACAAGGGACACTCATTTAAAAAATAAACTCAACACTTAACTTTTAAGTTTGCTTCTCAAAATTTCATTAACCATTTTGGGATTTGCTTTGCCTTTTGTTTTTTGCATAACCTGTCCAACAAGAAAACCAATTACCTTTTCTTTTCCAGACTTAAATTCCTCAACTTGTTTAGGATTTAAATTTAGCACTTCATCAATTGCGGATTCAAGTTCTGACGTATCTGTAATTTGAATTAAGTTTTTTTCTTCAATAATAGTATTGGGGTCCTTGTTATCTTTTAACATTAATGGGAAAACATCTTTTGCTATTTGACTGCTGATTTTATTAGTCATTATAAGATTTATTAATTTTCCTAAATTGACAGCAGTAATTGGAAAATCCTTAGAGGAAATTTTTCTTTCATTAAGTATTTTTAGAACATCGCCCATAACCCAATTGCTGGAAAGCTTTGCATCATTACACTCTTTATAAACTTCCTCAAAATAATCAGCATTATCTTTTTGCGAAGTTAAAACTTCAGCATCATATTCAGGTAGTTTTAATTTTTCAATAAATCTTAATTTTCTTTTCTTAGGCAGTTC